>JAQQAE010001939.1:0-23678 GCA_029823295.1 Pseudamia nigra
CACCCACTGTTTTATGACTGGCCTGAGCAGTTGTGGCTTAAAATCGTGCCTTTGGCGGGTTTCAAACATGTTCGATTTCCATTCGATAACTGTGCGTTTCTCTACTTTTATCCTCACTGCACCGGTGCAGGACACAGTCAGTGAAATAAAAAGAAGAAAGCAATAAAAAGCAATTAAAGACAGAAATATCATACACTAGAGCCAATAACTTAGATTTGGCTAACAGTTTAAACATTTCTATGGAAACGGACAGGCACCGGCATGTAAATGTAGTAATAGTAGATCCTCGTGTCTGTGTGTGTGTGAGTGTGTGTGTGTGTGTGCACCTGCCTGTGTGATGGAAAGACAGAGAGTAGCAGCCGAGTGCCAAAAGTGAGAGAGAAAAGAGATAGAAAAAAAAATAAAGTGGAACTCACAGACATGGAAAAACACAGGATTTCTGCCTAGTATTGATTTAAAAGAAAGGGTTGGGATGTGAACATTGGAATACACAGTGTACGCTAGATTTGTCTGTGTTTGCATCTGAAACAGTTGCACAGTGTACTATACCTTCACATTCACACATTTCTAAAATGTATGGCAGCCTTTAGAGACAAATTTCTCTGGCCTGTCAGTCTATAAGATTTGTCTGGAACTGATAGATGCTCTGTGTCAAAGTCGACAGCTCTGGTCAGAGGAACAATGCTCCTTCTTCAAAACAGTCATGAATTTGTCAAGGTTTTACATATGAACAAATATCTAAAACTTAACTTTTTCAGGACCATGTTTAAGGGTGTATTCACACTTGTGGCTCATTTGCTTTGTTCTGATGCAGGGGATAAAATTATACATTTGTTGCAATTGTCCTTTGGGTGGTTTGTGTTCACAAGGTATCTGTCTGTATTGGTACAAACTTATAAAGAAATGCCATGCGCAGGCAACCTCCTCTCATTGGTCAGAAATCATTTCTGACCAATCGTCTGAAGGACGGAGAATACTCTTTTTCTTGCCCCGCGGGAAAAGCAATAACAATGTATCATCAGCTGCCGGTGTGGTTAGTTTTTTTGTGTGGTTAGTTTTTTTGTGTGGTTCTCTGGTGCATCTGATGAGGTGAATACGTGTCACCACATGAACCGTGGCATTCTGAGAGGTGCGCATCACCACATACTGTACACATGCTACATTATGCACAACACATCATGTAAACTTTGTTAGATTATGTCTATCTTGCCAACTCCTCCTCCTTTTCTTCTTCTACTCCTGTTGTTTTGAATGACAGTTGGCAACCGAGTGCATTACTGCCCCCGCTATTCCATTGTCAACCACAGTTTTAAGTCAGTTGTGTCGGTTTTTGACTCAATTGTGATCTCACCGTAAACGAACCGACACAGGGATCGAATGGAAACAAGACCACCCCTTCTAGGTGATCTCGGCTCACTCGTTTTGTTCCGAATACAGGAGCGAATACTATGTTTACACATGCACAAATGAACCGGTTATAGGGTTATAGGCTCCCTGTTCCACAACAACTGCCCCAAACGATCCAGGTGTGAATACACCCTGAAGGGCTAAAAGAGAGAGGTTGAGTTGATACAGTGGAACATCTGTCACCAGTGGAAAGCTTTGAAAAACCCTGTTGACAATTGAGGTGTGAACAGCTTCAAGTAAACAGGAATATTAATGGCAGATGCATTCTCTTTGGTCACACGAACAGCCTTATTTTGTCTGTTTCAGAACAAAGAGAAACACCTGGAAAATTGTGTCCATGTAAACATTGCCAGTATCATCTTTCCAGTGTTTGCCTCTATCTGCAAACATGATTATGTCCAAGTTAATGATGACGGTTAAAAGTAGGTATATCTTTCACAAACATTTGCAGTCCCAACCTGTCACATCCAAATGCTTCCAGCATCACATTTCACCTGTTAGGGTGCCATTTCCTCATGCCATTTCCTGCTGAAGTTATCACCTCTCCTTGACTTTTCCTGTATAGTTCCATCTCAGATTATTTTAATGACCACACAGCCGAAGCCAGTGGAATTTTTTCCGGTACAATTGGCATACAGTACATCAGTTCAATGTTTCTGTATCAAACAATACAAGAATCAGAATCAGAATGTTCTTTAATTGCCAAGTATGCATACACATACAAAGTATTTTACTTGACATTAAGGTACACTCATATTGAAGCGCACCAAAATGACACGGCAGCCGTCTGTGGTGCCTCATACAGTTGGGGAAAAGTGGGGTGGGGGGGGTAGTATACAATAGGAAAGACAGGAAAAAAAGCACAGTTCCCAGAATTAGGCTCCATAGGCAGCAAAATTATGGTCACATAGAAAAAAAAACCCTCATATGCACAGTTAGCAGACGAGTTACCCACAATAACAAAGCAAAGTATCAGAGGTGGTCGCTGGATGTCGTATCAGTTCTGATAGGAAGTCAGAAATCCTCTTCAGCGCATAAAGCCCAGATGTTAAATTCCATGCCAGCTACCATGTCGGCACATATCCACAGAAAAAGTTCAAACTTAACCCCACGTCAAGAATCCTCTAAAGTTCAACTTAACCCTAGATCAAGAGTCCTCTCTCAGTGCATATAGCCAGATGTTAAGTCCCATGAAAGCTACCGTGGTGGCACATGTCCATAGAAAAGTTCAGCCTGCCGCATGTGAGTGTTGGTGAAAAGCGGGGGAAGGGTGAAAAGCGGCACTCATTACTTCATTACTGCAAGCAGTGTTTCCTCCAAAGGGGACTTGCACTAGCCTCCCAAGGCTAGAGAGGGAAGTCAAAACAATAAGATAAGAAATAAGCCGGTAACACTTTCTGAGGCAGAAAGAATTTAACTCCTCAATGCTCAATTTTATATTTTCTTTTCGTACCAGACCTCAAAAGTACATCCTATGAGGAGACCCCAGCACTCCTGTGTTGTAACCCACTCTTCGTTTTAACTCAGAAATCGTCCATGTTGTGCTGCCAGTGCTCTGCCCAACTGCTTGATTTGGAGACAAAAGCTTTGCTGGGCTTTGAACAGCTTCTCCTCCATGTGCTTTTTCAAAATGACAGGAAACACCCAAGCCAATCAGCGGAAATCCTGTTATCATGGTTCCGAATAGATGATTGTCCATCACATCCTCAGTGGACAGCGCCTCAAAAACACATAAGCCCATGCGTCCACGGGTTCTCACATGTCCAGCAGCTGCTGTCCCATGAGGACCCTTGGATTCCCCTTCGACCTGTCCTCCTGCATATCAATTTCATTGAGGTCCAGCTGGTTAATTCCATGTTGCTTTGAGTTTAGGGGGAGACTCTGACAGAGAATGAGGAAAGACACACAGACAAGACAAAACAAGCAGGGAAAACTGGGACGGGAGCAGATAGAAAATGCGTCCACTCTCTCTGGAAGCCGGAAGTTCTGAAGTTTACTTCAGAAGAAAAATGCTTTATAGCCAGTTTGAGTAGCTGATTATTTTCTGACTGTCTGAATTCTGAAACCATTTATACATACAATGCCTGAGAATTTAAAATATGACATTACAAGTATGAAATAAAACTAAGTACATAGTTATACATATGTAGAAGCTTACATACAGTACAGTCCTAAAAGTAGATAAAGGGAGCCAATTAAACAAAGATGATAAAAATAATTTATTTACTGAGGAAAATGATGCAATATTACAAGTCTATGTGTAGCAAAACTATGTGCAGCAATAACTGCAACTAAACATCTACACTAACTGTTGCTCAGTCCTGCACATCAGCCTGGAGGTATTTTTACAGAACAGCTTCAACTGTGGGCTGCTGGTAGGTTTCCTTAGATGAACTGCTCACTTACGGGTATTCCTCAATATTCCAATTGGATTCAGGTTTGGAACTTTGGCTTGACCATTCCAAAACATTAGTGTCATTATTTTTAAACCACTTCTTGTTAAAAAAAAAAAAATGTGTGTGGTCATTTCTGCATGACCCACTTTTTCTTGAGTTTCAGCTCACAGACAGACGTCCTGACATTTTCCTTGAGAGTTCTCCACTGACCTGGCCCAGATGCAGCAAAACAGACCCAAACATGATACTGCACCACCACCATGTTCCACAGAATGGATAATGCTTTTATTTACATAACATCCATGGTCAGATTACTCTACCTGGCACTCCTCTTCCTCTACTGAAAGGACATTGCTGCCCATTTACAGTTTGCTGAAGATCATGTGCTCAAGTCAGAAAACTGTAAGGAAAATGTAGATTTTTTTTGGGTCTACATTGCAGCATAAGAACCTTACTAAAGTCACATCTCCTTCTTCTCCTTTCGGCTGCTCCCCTCAGGGGTCACCACAGCGAAATACCAATAATTTGCATGTTTGATCTGGCATAGGTTTTTTACGTCAGATGCCCTTCCTGAAGTCATACTGTATATAAAGCAAAAAACATTCATACTGCACCAGAATAATTCCACTTAATTTAACTCTTAAGTAATCAACACATTAGCATCAGAAGAGTCATTCATTAACAGTGACATGCACTGTTTGAATCAGTCTGAGTGTAATTTCATGTGTTAATGTGTCAAATGTATATACAGTCTATGAGTGCAACTCATCAGAATGTCCTCAGTAAAGCACTGTGGAAACTCCTCCCTGCTACCACACATCCGCCATGTTAAAAGAGTGCTTGACCTCAATCATCTGTGCTATTTATTAGTTTGTGGTCATTGTGTCTTTTTGTGAGTGTGTCACAGACGTCACCACAAAATACAGGTGCTGTCAACAGCTCTCTGCGGTCAGATATGTAACATGATAGAAAACTACAGAGGCTCACACATCACATTCTGTTTCACCCACACTGCTGTTACTCTGTCCAGTTAAAGGTTCCATACCATGAAATTCATCTTTTGGGAACTTTGAAGTCTGTATAATATCTGAGATGTAAAATAAAAATTGTGAATATATTAACTGAGAAATTCACACAGCAGGATGCGATGACAAGAAAAATAAACCATCTTGAATTTTTGTGACAGGTCAGATGTAGAATGTAGGAATCTACTGGTTCTGGATGCTGGGACTAATATACTTTAAGATACAACTGTTTATGACTTGTGACGTCACTAATCACAGACATTCAAATGGTTGTTTTTCCTGTTGTTAGTCTTGTCTTGTGGGTGTCTTTGGACTGGTTGCAAATTCATATTATATAAACCTCAAAAAACAAAAATTGGGCCTTTAATTATTATTCATGGGATAGCTGAGTCATGCAGCAATCCCATTATTGTTGTCTTTTGTCATTCCCTCTGTTTGTTCCTCCTAGCATCCTCTGTCCCTGTGTGTGTGTGTGTGATCAGTTCCAGAGTGAAGACAGGTGTGCAGGAGCCAGGTCCACCTGCTGCCACAATCTATACAGTATACTGGGCATCAACGCCACTCCACTGTCAGAGTCACAGTCACGTTCCAGCTTCCGTAAGTCCTGAATTATTCCATTATGTCCTGAAAAATTAATTCTTTTTATCTGTCTGTAGATTCCATGACCCGGCTCCTGCCCTGGTCCTTGGATCTCCTGTGTTTCATCTCTCTGCTCCTCGTTAGTCACCCACCTTCCCAGACTCTGCACAACCTGGGTTCCCGTCAGCAGCCAAGACTCACCTGTAACCCTTAACCTGTGCCTAACTGCAATAAATCAACCTTGGACTGAACTCAGAACTGCCTCTGACTCTTGTCTGCCTTTGGGTTCCACCTACTCTTAACATTTTCAGTCTTTATTCCATATTCCTTCACTTCTACTACATTTTTTGTCATTGTTTTTATAATTTTTAAACTCTTAAGCTTTTTTGACAACTTTTTTTTCCCATAGGAAATGAATGGAGAACTCAAGCAGAATGTGTGGTTACCATGGCAATGACAGTGCGTTGATCCTTTGATTACTACGCCACTGAATAGTTAATTTAACTCTTTCACTTTTCCAGCAAGTTCAGCTATTTTGACTCCGCAATCCCACGCAATGTCTTCAGAGATTGCAAATTTTCTTATTGTTTTTCCCATCCAGCAAATAACAATGTCCTGCACATAAATTGTTGCTTTTATTACCTCTGCCAAGGAGGATATGTTCTTGTCTGTTTAACAGGATAACTCAAAGTGTTTTAATGCATTTAGATCCAATTTTTAGGATAGGCCAGGTCTGGATCCAGGAAATGTTTGAAAGGTTCTTTATCATTGTGAGATGGGGCCAATTTCAGCATTTCTGCATGTAACTCGTCTTTCGGCTTCCAGAGAGCGTGGATGCATTTCCTATCTGCTCCCGTCCCAGTTTTCCCTGCTTGCCTTATCTGTGTGCTTTGCTCATTCTGTCAGAGTCTCCCCCTAAATCCAAAGCAACATGGAATTGACCAGCTGGACCTCAATGAAATTGACAGGTTGAGGGGAACCCGTGGGTCCTCAGAGGACAGCAGCTGCTGCACATGTGAGGATCTGTGGACGCATGGGGACTTACGTGGTTTTTTTTTTTTTTTTGGAGGCACTGTCCACTGAAGATGTGATGGACATTCATCTATTCGGAACCAGGATTTCTGCTGATTGGCTTGGGTGTTTCCTGTTATTTTGAAAAAGCGACGGAGAGAACTGTGAAGCCCAGCAAAGCTTTTGTCTCCAAATCAAGCAGTTGGGAAGAGAACTGACAGCACAACATGGATGATTTCTGAGTTAAAACGAAGAGTGGGTTATATCACAGGAGTGCTGGGGTCTCTTCATAGGATGTAGTTTTGGGGTTTGGTATTAAAAGGGATATACAATTGGGCAATGAGGAGTTAAATTCTTTCTGCCTCTGAAAGTGTGACTGTCTTGTTTTGTTCCAGCTTACCTCTGGTGACCTTGAACAGGCTGTGTGTAACCTCTCCTTGGCAATCTGAACTCTCATGGAATTCAACATCTGACATGCACTGAGCGCGATTCTTGACTTGTCGAGGGGAACTCTTAATCATGGAACTGAACACCTGGATGATGCTCTGGGAGAGGATTTTTGTCTCCCTATCAGAACTGATACAATACAAAGCATCCACTGTTATCACACATATACACACATAGGATCTCTCTCTGGCCTTGCTTTGTTAATGTGTGAGAAACTGCTAAATGTGCATATGAGGGTCTTTTTTTCCTTTGACCATAATTTTGCTCACTATCAAACCTAATTCTGGGAACTGTGCTTTTTTTTTTTTTTTCTTCTCCTTCCTTGTGTATACTCCCCCCCCCCCCCACACACACACTTTTCCCTCAACTGTATGAGGCGCCTGATGGCTGCTGCATCATTTTGGTGCACTTCAACATGAGTGCACCTTAATGTCAAGTGAAATTGTTTGTATGTGTATGCATACTTGGCAATAAAAGAACATTCTGATACAGAATGCGTGACAAAAGAATACCAGATACTGTTGGACTAGGTTCTACGATATCTCCACGTTTCATCTGAATCCTGGCAATATTCTAGATCCTACTACCCAGAACAGTGAAATTCAGGGTTCTCATGGCATATTTGTAAGGCAACAAATAATGGGATAGACCTGCAACTAACACCAAATTGTAGTCAAGGCTCTGCTGAATCGGCATAGTACTAGTGGGTTTTTTTTGTATCTTATGTATGGACTGATATTGATTTTTGGGAATAACTATTGAACTTCTGTAATAATATGAATGTGATTCCAAATGCCACGGGTATGTTTTCATGGTCAAGGAATCTAATAATGTTGATAAAATGTTATTGTTGGGTGTAAATCACTTT
The DNA here is from genome assembly GCA_029823295.1 of Pseudamia nigra. Taxonomy (NCBI): domain Eukaryota; kingdom Metazoa; phylum Chordata; class Actinopteri; order Kurtiformes; family Apogonidae; genus Pseudamia; species Pseudamia nigra. Next base: position 7,734 of record JAQQAE010001939.1, read on the forward strand.
ATAAAGAAAATGAGCTGCTACGTAGGTCTGCATTCTCTGAGTGCGTTCTAGTTTTTAATAATCCCCCTTTTCTCGATCCACCATCTGATTATTATGTCCCGCCCTAATGAAGCTTGAGGTGGGGGATATAGTGGCGAGCTTCACTTGCTGATTCGCATGTACATGTGTCTGTCTGAGCATTCAGGTGTCACCTAATTAACATATTATAGCACCTACTTTGATCTGTAGTACAAAAGTCCGAGACATCTCCCACTCATCAAATGACCTTGACGTTGACCTTGAAGATCAGTAGGGTGTGAAATTTAAATTCATTTTGACTTTGAACTTATTTTGTTAATTTTGATGTAATGTTTTGCGTTACTCATTTTAAGTTAATTGTGTTGCTTATTTTTGCTCATTTTGCTTATTTTATTATTTTCTTTATAATTTTTGTTCAATTTCTTAATTATTTCCTTCATTTTTCATTTTTTTGATAATTTTTTTTCACATTTCCCTGGTTAGTTTATTCATTGTTGTGCATTGTCTTGATGATCTTCTCTTTTTTGGTGATTGTTTATTTCTACTAATATTCTTTATTACTTTCCTAATTTTTTAAAATTAATTTTTTTAGATAATTTGTTCAATTTGAGTAATTTTCTTGATTATTTTGTTAGTTTTTCCTGATTCCTCTAGGTTACTTTTACATTTTTTTATTTAGTTTGTTCATTGTTGTGCATTGTCTTGATTATTTTCTTCATTTTTATTGATTTTCCCCTGTATTCGGTTTATTTCTACTAATACTGTTAATTTCCATTAATCTTCCTCATTTGGCTAATTGCATTGGGCTGAAGTTGCACAAAATTAATTTTGCACACGCAATAATCACTTTTTGTTTTTAATTGATATTTTAAACAGCAGCTCAACTTCGTTGGAGACAGGTACTTCTGTTTGAGAAAAAAGTTGGTATTTTGTCACTTCTGTTCAGGTCAAAACTACGTTTTAAAACACACAGTTCATCAGTATTTTTAAAGAGAATAAGCGAATGTGCAAGTGTTGTAACTGCACTTTAAATAACTTTTGCACCACAAAAGGGTGTGCCTATTTCATTATGTAGGGCTGATTTTGTAGAAGTGACTAAATTTGACTCCTCCACTTCTTCAAACAGGGCTGCAGCTGCACTCTTCATGTTTAACACGCATGTTCCCAGACAAACACAGACAGTGACAGTCCAATACGTCAAGACTTAAACACATATGTGCAACATCCACCCATCAATATGTATGATAAGGCCCCCGGTGTCTCAGCATGAATGAGGAACACACAGTCAACATCACACAAGCCTTTAATGGAAATGACGTCTAAAGGTCACTGAGGGCATGTTTAGAGGTGTTTCACGGAGGGAGGGGGGATGGAAGGAGGTCCTGTCTGATGCAGTATAAATACAAAGCTGAAATGGGCACTCAGTGTGAGAACAGCACAGGAACGCTTGAGAACCTATATATAACAACTGTTATAAATTATAAAAATTAAAAAGGAAGAATCTCTAACATGGAAAACCATACAAGTAAGTGATAAATGTTCTCTCTGCTTTTTCTTTAACCTCAAAGGATCTTTACTGTTGATACGTTGAAGTAAATCTGGTATTTTATTGAGTTTTGTTCATTTTTGGCCAGTTCATTGATAAATTTGTTCATTGTTGCTCATTTTTTGGAAAACTATTTTTTGTGCTGATCATTCTTGTTCATTTTGTAGAGCATTTGTGCTCATTTTTGATTAGTTTGTAAATATTTTTCTTTATTGTTCTTCATTTATGGATAATATTTGTCATTTCTTAGTCATTTTGTTAATTATTTTGTTCATGTTTGGCAATTTCATGCATAGTCATAAAAATGTTTAATATTTTATTCAACATTGATCTTTTTTTGGATAGTTGTGTTCCTTTTTGTTCAATGTTTTGCATTGTGTTTATAATGTTATCCATTTTATGTCAATATTTCTGAAATTTCATATAAAAATGCATTAGAACTGACATCTCAAGTTTTATTCGCTATCAAGACAATAGATATACAAAATAAGTGTTAAATCAGCAAAATAATGCAGAAAGTGAACAAATAAAAAATGAAAAAGACAAAAATGATGAAATGAAGAAACTACTACACAAAACAAAGAAAAATTACATAACTGAACAAACTAAGGAAGAAAATTCACAATAAATAATTTTAAATCAACAAAAAAAAAACCAAAATGAACCAAGATGAACAAAATACTGAAGAAAATTGAAAGAAAAATAAAACAATGAATAAAAATGGAACAAAACATCAAAAACATGCTACTTATCTGAGTATCTGTCTAATATAACAAACCTCAGGGATGACAGTGTGTGAGAAAAATGTGCTGTGTGACTTGGCGCTCGGGTGTGATATGACCCGACCTGACTGCTGCAACGAACACATGGATAGATTTGTTGCACAGTTAAACTCACGTATCATTTCCATGTCTTGGTTTAAGTACATAAACTATAATGCTCTATATTTTTTAAACCCACCAGCAGATGCTTTGCTGCAGAGTTTCAAATGTCAAGTATTATCCTTCAAATATCATTCTGTCAGGGCTGATTACTGAGGTTGATGTAAGAAGCCGTGAAAACAACTCATCCCACCGCACCAGAGAGATCGACCGGGAGCGTCTGATCGTACGCAGGGGTCAGCCCTTCACCATAACTTTGCAGTGTTCTGACTCGTTGCCCCCAAAGCATCACCTTGAACTGATCCTGCACCTTGGTGAGTTCACACCACATGGCAGATACAGTGGGAATCAATGATTACTATAAAAATGTTTCCACCTTTACTTTGTGAGTGGCCACTTCTTCACACTTGCATGTGGTTCCCAGACCTTTCAGCAAATGGCCCAACATGAAATGTGGTTTCTCCTTAGAACCCAATTGAATATATAAGAATGAAGACTGAGTTTAAATAAGCACCAAATCGACAAATGGGGCCTTCCTGTGTAGAATTTGCATATTGCAGTTTTCCACTTGGCCTCAGTCTGTCTTACATAAGCTCTAGATCTCAATTAGTTTTTCTTTCTGGATGGCAGAGTTTCAGCTGTCATTTGTGAATGGAGCAAAAAAATGCTTACAGACAATAGTTCTTGGAAGTGTTCCTGAACTCATGCAGTGATATCTACTACACAATCATGTATACTTTTAATGCAGTGCCATTAGAGGGCCCCAGGATTATTCTAATCTAGTACTGGTTCAGATTTTCTGAATGTGTAATGATATTATGAACTGCAGAAAATGAAATACCAAAATTATTAGCAATTTTACACATTATTGTTTAATTGTTTCACTATTTACCAGTGCAGTGTTTCGTAGAGTGGGGAACCCCTCACTGTCTTTACCTCAGGAAGACTCATCCTCTTGGGGATGACGTTTCATACCCAGTCATGTCTCAAACCTCTTTTCAGTTAAACTAATTGTTATTCTTCACAACTTTTCCAAAGTTTTCTTGCCACTGACCTAATTATTTTAAAATGTGTTGTTGACCTCATATTAATGCAATTTCTCAGTTGCAACATTTCATATGCTGTCTTTGTGCTGTTTCCAATTTAAAATGGTGTTTTAGAGTTTTGCACCTAATTCCATTTACAATTTTACAGTGACCCATCTAAACCAAATGTGATTGTAAAGTGCACAAACTGAGCCATTTCCTAGCCACAAGAAAGTAAATACATGAAAGGACACAGTATGGTTACAGTAAATGGCAGGTAGCTGGGCTCAGTACTAGTTTCAAACATGCTAAAGGACACAACTGGATTTATATGAGAGTAAAGGAAAACAAAAATGCCGAATACTAAAAACAACAATTAGTTCCCTCAGATGCAGGAACAATCCTGTCATGTTCTGTTTATGCAGTTTATTCAGATCAGTTACTGACAAAAATGTTTCATGGACTCACAGTAACAATGACCGTAGATCTTTGGTCAGAATCTGGTCCGTTCATCTTTCAGTCCATGTAAATGTTTCCAATTAAATTGAAATGTAAATTTCTCTCAATTTTTTTTTTTTACATGATATTCCATTTTAACATTACTGGAACCATATAACCAGTAGACACACCTTCTTAGAAAAAGGGAGATATTAGTTCGAACATCTTGTGCCCACTGCTTACCTGCTGCAGTTTCAAAGTGGCTGAACTAATTAACTTGAAGCTTGACAGGGTTACTGACCACTTTCATAATTCCATCTTTTCAACTTTTGGCATAGGTGGCAAAACTGCTTTTTTAATAGAGGTGCTAATGCTTGTAGCAAGAGGAGATAATGTGACAGTTACTTGAACCTTGCAATGATTATTCACTAAATTTGTCTCTCCTCCCTGTTATTTTTTTGGATAGACTAGCATTAATACCTCTAAAGAAAAGGTGCAAAACCTTGAAAGAATTTGAACCCATTCACTTGGAACTTACTGGGGTTATTTCATAACCCCAGTAAGTTCCAAGTGAATGGGTAACCCCAAGTGAATGGGTAACCCCAATAATATCTCCATCCTATCAACTTTTGAGATACAGTAGGTGCTTGTAACAAGAAAAGGCTTTTGCCAGCAATATTTGGATTGTCTGTTAGCAAAAGTAGGGAATGAAATTTTCACTGAAGGTCTGAAATTTGCTGAGGAACAGATGATTAGGTTTTGGTGATGATGTGAATCACACCCTGGGTACAGGATTTTTGTCAAGTTTACCACTGGTTTGTGTTTGTTTGCAGTAGTGAACATGATTAAACTGCTCTGCCAGACAAACTGCAGCTGGAACTGCCTACATTCTCTGAATGCAGGTCACATATCTATACTTGTATTTACTTTTCTGTTGTGCCTGCCCTCTTCGTGTTTATTTTTCTTCCTCTTAGGTGGAAGAGATGAAGTTGTGGTAAAAGTTCAGAAGGAGCGTGTGAATGGACACATGTGGTGGTTTAACCAGCAGAACATCCAGGATGGGATCCTGCTGACTCTGCACAGTCCAGCAGACGCCATCATTGGCCACTACGGTCTAGCTGTGTTGATTGTGGCACCAGATGGACACATCATAGAGGAGACCAGTAAAATGAAGTTCCACATGCTGTTTAACCCATGGTGTAAAGGTAATAACGTACAGAACATAGAGTTAAAACTCTGCTTTTGAAAAAGTTTACAATATAAACACAAGCATCACTGTAGTGTTTCACTGTGTTTAGCCTTTAAGACTGAATGTCATACAAGTTTTACACCTTTTATTGTATCTTTAGCTCAGTGATTGTGTTTCTTGTGAATGCGACAGCTTCTGCATGCATTACATGCCCATATTCATTCATTTTCACATATGTTCTCATGATTATGGACTTTTTTGTGTTTGTATCAGATGATGCAGTGTACATCCCTAATGAGGGTCTGCTCCAGGAGTATGTGATGAATGAAGATGGAATTATTTTCATGGGAACCTCAGATTACATTGCAAACATTCACTGGAATTACGGACAAGTAACTCATTCACTCCCTCATTCACTCCTTCACTCACTCACTCACTCACTCAATCACTCACTCAGGAGAACCTTTCAGAGTAGGTTGGAAATGGCCAAAGGAACAGATGATTAGATTTTGGTCATCTGAAGAAAAACACATACAGTAGATGTAGAATTTTTGTGAAGTTTATTATTGATTTGAATCAATTGAATGAATTCTTTGATTACTGCATGGAACCATCTCAGACTCTTCATTACACAGAAACCGAACGGCTTTGGCTCACCTTTTCAAAGGTTTGCTTCACAGTCACTTGAGTGATCGGCTTCAGTTTCCTGAAGCAAAAATTTAAAGGTGGGCCACCAGACTGATCACTTTGTGGTCCAAATAAAACATTTGAGACTATGATGATTTATGGCAAAAATGTATTTACTTAGTGTTTTTATAGAAAAATGCTGTGTAACTCTAGGCCAGGTCTTTTTGGAGCCAATTGAACGGTGCCCTAGTGGTTTCTGGTGGGATTACAACTTCAGCCTGATTGCATAGCCCTGGTCCGTGCCCACTGTTTCAAACCAGTTCATGGAAATAAGCAGAGTTTCCAACCCTAAGACCATGTCATAACTGTAAAAAAACAGGCTCTACCCACAGAGGCCTTAGTTGCCCCCATGATGTCATAAGTCTCCACAAGGATAGAAAAATATGAAACACACACACGCACACATAGACTGAAAAAGAGCAAATTATTTTACTATACCCAAATTTATGGGATGTGATAAGAACAGTGTGAGTGAATGTGATTTGTCTGTTTTCTGGTCTTACTGTAGATTATGTGGACCTGTAGAAATTTTATTTTTTTGTCCTCACAGTGACACACATAGTCAAACACACAAAAAATAATTTAGTTAAACATACTCAAAATTGCATAATATTTACATTTTATATAAAGTGTAGGTGTACAGTACAGTATATGTGTGAATGAATGTGCAGAGTTTGTCAGGTCAGTAGTTTCTCTGTATAAAGTGTCACTACAGTGAGACAGCAGAGCTGGGTCTTAGCCCAGCTTCGCCTCTTTGTTAGACAAAGAAAACTTCTAGACAGGAGGTGTCAGAATGTCACTAAACCACACAAACAAGGGCTTGTTCCTTCACAGCATTATGGGAGGGGAAAGAGGAAGACAAGCAGGCAGACAGACACATAAGTGTTGGAATGACAGACACAAACTGACCTGCAGGATAAATATCAAATGTAGTTTCTTAGTTTCACTCTAATGCGCTTTCTGTGTTGTCTGTCTACCGTAAGTTTGAGGACTATGTGATGGACATCTGCTTCAAGATCCTGGACAACTCCAATGAAGCCCTGAGAAACTCCAAGATGGACACTGAGCTCAGATCTGACCCTGTCTATGTGAGCAGGGTTATCAGTGCCATGGTGAGCATCTCCTCATTTCAGCCCTTAGACCAAAACTCACAAATGTGTACACCAGCAGTCAAAAGTTTGGACACACTTTCTCCTTTAGTGTTTTATTTTTATCATTTTCAACATGGTATGTTATTACTGCAGACATCTGAACTGTGAAAGGACATTACATGTAATTATGTAGTAAACCAAAAAGTGTTAATGACCCCAGAGATTCATGAGGTAGTGACAAAGAACAATTTTGAAAACACAGATGTGCCTTGTGAGGGCGACACGGTGGTGCAGTGGGTAGCACTCGTGCCTCGTTAATTGGTTACTTGAATTGTTGTGAATGCAAATGATTGTATGTCTGTATACGGTAGTCATGAGGTCTCAACCTCAAATTGTGAAGCGCCTAGAGATAATCAGTGATTATGATTGGTGCTATACAAATAGAATTGAATTGAAGAGTTATTTTGTGCCTTTTCTTGTCTTATTTGAATTTAGATCATGATTTGTCTTGTGCAGAGGAATGGTGGGTTTAGTCATCAGCCCTAATAGTGCTACTGATACTTCACCTTCTGCACAAATCCAAATTAGGTCAAGAAACACTGTCCATCATTACTTCAAGAAATGAGGGTCAGTTAATCTGAAAAAATCTCAGGAACTTTGAATGATGAAACTGACTTTCATTGAGACTGGATGTTCTAATAAACTTTACAAAAATAAGTAAATAAATAAAAACGTAATAACTTTTAATTTAAAAAATTGTTTTGGTCTTCCTTTCCTTGGGTGGTCTTCATGACAACCAGTTGTAGTAGCATTAGTAGAAGTCCCTAAGGTTCCTGACACTGGTCTCACCCTTCCTCTGCACAAGAAAACTGATCTGGTCTGGAGCACATTAGGAAGGGAAGAAATGACAAAACTTAACTCCCGACAAAACACACCTGTGAATTGAAAACCATTGCAGGTGACTACCTTGTGAATCTGATGAGAGAATACCATGAGTGTGCAAAGCAGGCATTAAAGCTAAATGTGTCTACTTTGGAGAATCTAAAATATAAAACATGTACTGGGTTGTTTAACACTTTTTTATTTGCTACATATTTCCACAACATGTTCTTTCATATTTTAGATGTCTTTAGTGTTAATTACAGTGTTGAAAATAATCTGCAGCACAAGTGGCATTTTAATTAGAACTTGATTAGGGAAAGGGAAAAGTGTTGTAGCTGAATTAAAATAAGAAAGACAAAGAAAGAAAACTCAGAATTAACCACCTCAACCTCCTCCTTCTGAACACACACATTACCTTGTACAGGGCAACAGTTGGCACCTGTTATCACTTTCCAAAGTCTAAGGACTTAACACTGAACCTGTTTACACACACATAAAAACTCTGATTTCTGCAGCTACCGTATCAGAGTATTAAAGTGATCAATGTAAACAGCATAATCCGATATAATTTATCTGATAACGGCAGTTATCTGATTATGATAAATCGGATTAACTCACCTGGACTTCTCAACAATACTCCAATGTCTTTGTGCATGTACGGTATACGCATTAATTTGATGTATTTATTTATTTTACATCTGCACATGCGTAGAAAAAAAATTGTAGACAATGGAGGTGATGTAGTCAAAATATGAGCAGAAGAAAAAGACAACAAACAAAGCGTGCAGCGGAGGAAAGTCTCAAGAGCAACGTCAGGAGTGAAGAAGAGACAAATTTCATGATAAATAAAATGAAAACCCACAACATCCTCCATCTCCTCAATGAGAAGAAATACAGAATGTTTTGGAAAAAACACAAAGCTTGGGTTTAATGTCATTACGTATATACATACTCCAAAAGAAATCTGATAATGGACTGAAATATGTAAAACAGAGTTTTCAGTTCATTTCTACAGTGCATGTAAACGTGTCATATCCAATTACTACCATAATCTTGTTACTCCTAGTTATCAGATTACTGTGGTCATGTTAACAGGCCCATTGACTGTTGTCTGGTCACCTTCACTTCTAAAAATTGACACCTGAGGTACTACTGGTGTTGAAAACAGATGACGGGGTTGATGACCTAGCAACAGAATGTGATGACTTGGGAATAAGAATAGCATTTTATGTAAAAATCCATAAATCATCATTATTTTAGAAAAAACACAGCATTTAATGCAAAGACAGATTGAACCAATAGTTGAGGGGACAATTAAAAATGGAATTTAGGTCTCCATCCAGATGAATTGGAAATTTAAAAAAAGAAAATCATTACAATGCCATGCAAATATATCTCTTTTTCATCCACTACACATTTACACATTTAAAGTTAAATGTAGTATTTCATGTAATGAAATCCACACATGCAAACACTTTATACTTATTGACATTTACCTTTTATACATGCAGGACCTTTTCCACATTTTGAATGGAAACAAAGCAAAAAGATGCAGTAGCAGAGTCTGGCTAAGTTGACAAATTTAATAATCTCATTTGTCCTCTCCACCTGCCCAGATAAACTCCAATGATGACAGGGGATTGTTGACTGGTCGCTGGCAGGAGCCGTACTCAGATGGAGTCGCACCTCATCGTTGGACAGGCAGTGTGCCCATCCTCCAGCAGTGGAGCAAAACCGGGGCCAGAACGGTCAAGTATGGCCAGTGTTGGGTGTTTGCAGCAGTCGCCTGCACAGGTGAGGGATTCAGAGAGTTCACAATTCAGCATAAGGATTAACACTGGATGAAAAACTACAATTATGGACACCTTACAAATTATGTGCATTTCCAGTGATACATATAGCGTCAACATTATCAGGAGAGTGAAAAATTAGCTGTTGAAAGTTGTTTTGTACCATAAACTGTCAGGTTGATTTAAGCCTGCCGCACATCGAGAAATGTGCCTCACCTTGTCCCAACCCAATTGGAAATCTGCTTGATATGTGATGGTTCCCGATTTTATAGTCTTGATGATGTCCCAACTGAAATCATGCTGATTCAACATGTTGAATCGCCAGGACTCAGTCTCGGCGATGTGTGGCGGTCACGACTCGACTTCCTGACTTTTTAATGGTTGGGCATGAAGACAATAGGTGGCACAATGCAATTGATGTTTATTGTCGATAAATGGCGACATTTACTAGGCATGAGTTATAGTGGCAATCGGCAGGTGTGTGCGAGGTACATTCAATCGTGTACCAGACGACCGGCGTCCTAGAGTCGAGTTGGGATCAGTCGAGATTCTCTATGCAAGCAGAATCAGTCTGTGACGTTGTGAATGTCTCTTGCTCACTGCCTGTAATACCTTCTTTCAATCTTAAAGCTATTAAATTTGTATGTGAGGACTGGCACTTAATATTTGCATACAGCATGGGTTGATGCAACCAAAATGTTTGTGGAGTTTATTACGCTCCCAAGTTGTCAAAGGGTCCTTAGCGGTTCTTTTTATCACTTAGATATCCCTATATCATTAAATTTCAATGCAAAGAGTACCAGAGATAAGACTGGAAATGAACATTAACCAGGTGACACAAACCAAGACGTTTACACCAACCAGACTCCCATTTTTTTTCTTTTTTGGAGCTTTGTAATTGTTTTTATAAAAATTCTAACCAAGTGTCTTTCATGCCTGGACCTATTGAAACTGTAACTGTGGCACTGTCTGTATGTGTGTTGGACGACACACACGGCACGCATTGAAGAGAGATGTATTAAGTGTGTCTTGTGGTAGTAAATTTTATACTGTGAGTAAGCATCAGTATGTAACATGCTGGTGAGTCAGAATGTATCAGTTGTCACAACTGCAGAGCCAACCAATTTTTACCCTCAAGTCATCAATTGATTTTTGGTGATTGTCCTAATTTGAAACATGATGCATCACATATGATAATTTGCAATGTCCAGAGCAGCATAGAACGGTGGGCACATAATGTTGTGGCCAAATCCTTGGTAGGTGGAGGCTGTGGTGCTGGCTTCCACATAGGAGATCTATTACTTCTACTAATGCTACTACAACAGGTTGAATGCCTGATCTAAAGTAATTGTACCTTTCCATTCTAAGTCTGATCCAATAGGTATGCCTGTAGCACCATCTGGTCTAAAACTTTAAATTCCCTAATGTGTAAATCTTAGTCCTGGTCAGAAGCAGGCATGGAGTCAAAAGACTGTTTGGCATTGGCAGTTTTCAAAGTATAAACACACTGTGTACCACAAAGAGGTGCCTCATGTAGCCTTTTAATGAGCACCATTTAGATGATTTCATTGTGTCAGAGTGAGGATTGGATTGAACATCTTGAGGCGCCATCACTATTACAGCCGTATACAACACTGCATTTTTAGGCCTGGAATCCCAGGTCCACTGTTTGTCAGGTTATTATCGGACAGTCACTGATACTGATCCACCACCTTTGCAGCATGTAATTAATATACATTTATATTTATGCTGAAAATCCTTTTAAAAAGTGTAACCGTAGTGATTGTCTTACCATCAGTCAGACATCCCCGTCTGTCAAAATACAACTTGGGGCTTTCTTCAGCATGTGATGACCCTGCCACAACTTGGGAGAGAAAATGTAAATGAGAGTACACGTACATACTTATATACAGCAGGCAGTTGTCAGTGTCTACTTAATGATATCTATGGTCCATTTCAAACACTGAAAATATTCAACATCTTACATCCATAAACAGCTTTTAGATGAAAATATATGCTGATTAAACATAAAATTAATAATATGAAAGAACAGACTATGTAAGAATATAAGTATCAGAGCAATATAGCAAAAAATCCTCTTATTCAAATAAAGCACTGTGTTCAATAATTACTTTGGAATTTGAAGACCTTATTCATCACTATATGACATTTAAGCATTTACTTTTAAAGGACACAAAGCCATCTACTGGAAGGTTACCTGCAGCGTAATAGCTAACATGTATGAGTCCACTCACTTTGAGCAACATAGTATCAGCCTCCCAGAACATCATACAAGGACAGCAGGATGAAGGGATCAGGTATAAACATAGGAATTACCTCTAGCTGACACATGTTACTGTTTTTTAGTACTGCGCTGTCTGGGAATCCCAACACGCGTCATCACCAACTTCAACTCTGCCCATGACGTGGATGGAAACCTCTCCATAGACTTCCTGTATAATGAAAAACTGGAGAGCATTGACAGTAGAGGTAGACAAGACAGCAGCTGGTAAGAACTCACAGAAAGTTTAATACAATGCAATTTAGCAGTAGAGCAGGGGTGTCACACTCATGCCATAGAGGGCCAAGACCCTGCAGGTTTTCTCCAACTGGTCACAAAAGCAGGTGATTTCACTGATCAACACTCCTTCAAACTGAGGGGAGGAGCTAGTCTGTAAAGTCACCTGCTTTAGTGACTGGTTGGAGAGAAAACCTGCAGGGTCTCAGCTTCCATGACATGAGTTTGACACCTGTGCAGTCGAGGGTATTTTGATCTCCCCTCTCCTCTTGTGACGGTAGGAACTTCCACTGCTGGGTTGAGTCTTGGATGAGGAGAGATGATCTTAATGAAGGCAATGATGGCTGGCAGGTTTTGGACCCCACCCCTCAGGAGCTCAGTGATGGTATAGCCTACTTTTTCACTTTTGTTGATATTTTACATTTCTATCTGTAAAATCTGGGCCTCTGTTTGAATAATCTTTACTCCGCACCATCACTGCAGTCTCCCCTTGGAGATTTTTGTGTCCTGTTGACCTTAAAATGATTGGATTTTCTTTAGGAAGGTTTTGCTGTGGTCCATGTCCAGTGACAGCTATCAAGGAGGGAAACCTAGCTGTGAAGTATGATGCTCCATTTATATTTGCTGAGGTGAACGCTGACATTGTTGAGTGGATTGTCCAACGAGATGGCCAGCGCCGCAAGGTGACTGTTTTTCTTACTCAAGTGAAGGAGACCGGTAACTTTAAAGACTGATTAAGATTCCTTGGGAAAAAAGCAATAACGGTGACCATATTTCGTACAGATCAGAGTGAAGCAGAACACTGTGGGACGGAACATCAGCACTAAAAGTGTTTATGGCGATGAGAGAGAAGATGTGACACTGCACTACAAATATCCTGAAGGTAAGTTGAACTAAAAGGTGGCAAATTTACACCAACTGCACTAATAAAACTCCAATCAAAAACACACATTCAGCAACTTAATACATGGATAATATGGGTCTGGATATAGTTCTGTAATTGTAAATATTCCTGCACATGTCTGATATGTAAGAAAAAATCCCAGGTATTCAATGTTTTAATCTTCTGAACATTCTTCATGTAGAACCTATTACCATTATATAACTGGAAGAATAGGGAGCAAAAATGATTCTATACGGCAACACCAGCAATTCTTGTTGACCCACCTGCAAGCTGTGTCCCAGCAACCCACGCAGAAATGCTCAAAATGTTGGCTCTGCCATCCTCGTGTGGTTGCACATCACATTCAGTTCTGCTCTGTTTGGAACATGATGTCATCACGTCAGAGTGGAAACATGGCTTGATCGTCCCTATATGGAAGGGAAGGAGTGATACAACTGAATGGGAATTAAACTCCTTTCTATTCCCAGAAAAGTCTTTGCTCAGATTCTCTTGAACAGGGTGTGACAACTGCTGCTAGACCAACAGCACCCTAGGCAGTCTGGTTTTATCACCCAGGAGGTTAACTGTGGTGCGCATCCTGGCACTTTGCAATCTTACTGAGAGCATGCAGGATTTCAATTCAGCCTACATCAAAGTATTCAACTCAGTGTCTAGAGCTGTCCTCAGGTGCAGACTGTATCACCATGGCGTTCCTCTGAGGTTTGTCCAGTTAATATCCTCCTTGTATACTGGTTTGAAGAGTGCAGTTAAGTGTGATTTCTGATAGTTTCCCAGTGAAGTGTAGGGTGAGGCAAGGATGCAATTTGACTTCTACACTTTTTATGGATTTTGATTGTGGGGAGAGTGGCTAGTCAGAGAAGCTGCAGAACCTCATTTAGCATGGGAAAAATATCACTTGACGGTGCCAATAATGCTGTGAGCTTTGCAGAAACTGGATAGAGATGGAGCCAGTAGGGCTGCAGATGTCCTGGGCCAAGACAACTGCTTTATCTGCGGTGACAGCTGCACGTTTACAGGCACCTGGCTTGTTACCCACCTGCAGATCCTGCTCACCATATTCTGTATTGGATCCAGTGCGATGAATGTGGCAAAGATCCACATTGGTGGTGTGTACTCCAACACATGACCTGAACTAAAATGATTAATGGAGGAATGGATATTTCTTCTGTCCTGAACTTAAATCATTTTTCAATTGTGTAGTGTTTCAGTGTAGAATGTGACAAACATGGGACTTCTGTTCTGGAAAGTCTCCAAAAAGACATAGTAAAAATATTTTGCTTTTGGTCTGTATGTGGTGATCACCATTACCGTTTTTTCTGCATCTGAAATTGCAGAAAACTAATTTCAAGTTGCAAATGGGGTGTCTTTATTTTATTAAAAATGACTCAGATGAAGTGTCAAGTTAAAGAGTGGGTCGAAAGTTAGTGTTATTTTTGTTTTTGTCACTTACTAAAAATACGAAGATGATCATTTATATAGGCTGCTGGAGTTTAATCAAAATGTGAGACTGTTAATTTTGAAAAAAAAACATAAATTCAATCAAATAGACCAATCATTAGTTGGTCTTTTTTTAGGTTAAACAATAATTGACAGACCTCCATCATTCTCTTCATGCTCTTTTAACTTCTTTTACACAGGCTCTGAGAAGGAGAGGGAGATATACAAGAAGGCAGGACGCCAAGTCACAGAACCATCCAATGACAGTGAAGGACCAAAACTGCAGCTGGCGATCAAGCATGCTAAACCTGTGTTTGGCACAGATTTTGACGTGATCATTGAGGTATGGAGAACTCAGTAACTGAATAGATGGATGGACTAAGTGAATTCACTGAAACATAACATCAGATTGCTCTTAGGCTTGTAGCAAGGTATTATGTATAGTGGCATTATTTTACAGGAGAAAGCTTATCATTTACATAGACAAATGATGGACACCCATGCATGTAGTTTATCTGTTAGTAGTTGCTGTAGGTTTCAAAAATATATAGTTTGTCATATTTCTCATTAGTGTCAGTAAATGATGGAAATATGCCAAAGAAATGCAACTTTTTGTGTTATTTATAGCTCATTCGTAAAAAGTACTCTGTAGTTATGGTCATGTTTTAAATAGAAAATATCTTTTGAGAGTGAATTTAGTGACTCTGAAATAAATAATAGAATTTTTGTACATATCATGTTCTCTTTCTTCATAGTTTTCACCGAAGTCTTCTTGTAATCAAAAGTGGTTGAACAGTGAAATTTGTATTTTTTTTTCTTCACTTTCGCATTTGATTTATTCCAGATATTGTCTAATAATAATACTGGAGTACCTTAAGCCAGTGTTTTGTACCACCGGTGTCACTGTTTCAGGTCAGCCCCCCACCCATGTCCTGCTACTGTAATCTTATCAGTTTTCTTGATGGTTTTACACACAGTGATGAAATGTTCAGAAGTACGTTGTGTTGTAATAACAATAATAATGATAATGTTGTACAAAAAGTGACAAACTGGTAAGGTTCATATTTTATTCAAAGGATAGCTCCACCAGGACACACATACTGACCAGGAAGGAGTTCTCTATACCTTTATAGTCTGATTGTTAAAGCCAATCAAAAAAAATGTTCAGAAGTACATTAAGTTTTCAGGAAACGAGCATTTGCATTTGGTATTCATCCAGAATGGATCAGCTCACCAAGGTCTAGTGAAAGGCACATAGTTGTGTATGATCCTAATGCTAAAGCTCATCTGTGGTGGCTTGGTAAAGCTCATGCTAAAATCGCTGGATCACAATTCACTGTGTTTCACTGGACGCTACTCTCACCCTTCCTGTTCTCCTTGTACACATCGGACTTCAGACACAACTCAAACCACTGCCACCTCCAGAAATTCTCTGATGACACTGCAGTAGTGGGCTGTGTGTCGAACTGGAATACAGGGAAGTCATCACAGACTTTGTCGACTGGTGTGAACTGAATCATCTACACCTGAACACCAGTA
>JAQQAE010001940.1:0-23678 GCA_029823295.1 Pseudamia nigra
TGGGAGTTAATTAATTTTAAATTAAAACTACATTTTAATTGTCGAGAATTTACACACAGGTTATATATGTTTTTTTTAGGACAAAGGTTTGAAGAAAACAAAAAAAAACATTTTCCAAAAGGGCACTCATGGCAAAAGGGCAGGTGCTTGAGCACCACCAGGGCTCTATCTGTACACGTCCCTGGTCCCTGAAAGCAATTCTGACTTTAATCTGCTTGTGTTTTGACAGATCAAATCCAGCACTGTGCATAACTTGGTCCCTTTGATCCTGTAGATATAACCACAACATGCAGATCAAACTCTTTCAGTTCAGTTCAATTCAACTGTATTTGTATAGCGCCAATCATAATCCAAGCTTATCTGTAGGTGCTTCACAGTTCAAGCCCAAAACCTCAAGTCTATACAGAGAGCAGAACCTCAGAGAGATAGAAAAAAGAGACCAAAGGAAAGAGTAGCGATAGAGCAACAAACAACACAGACACTGGACAACACTAACAGACACTGGACCGATCCAGCAACTGCACATCAAGAACATCTAGAAATCTGTATGAAGGTTAGAGAACAGAGGGGGAGGAATCACAGAACTATAGGGAAGACACAAAGTTAGTAACAAGATAGATGAGATAGAAATAAGTGCAGGGAGGGAGAGAGAAAGGGATGGAGAAAGAGAGAGAGAGAGAGAAAAGCTCAGTGCATCACAATCCCCCAGTAGCCGAAGACTATGACGCAGAACTAAGGGAGGGCTAAGGGAGGACACAGCCCTAGCTATACGATTTGTGAAAAAGAAAGTTTTAAGACCAGTTTTAAAGGTACACATTGTGTTTGCAATCCGGACCCAGGCTGGGACTTGGTTCCACAAAAGATGAGCTTGGTGACTAAAGGCTTTGCCTCCCAGTCTAGTTTTACAGTTTCTCTCATCAAACTGTCCCACATGCTGTCTCGTTTATAAGCTGTTTGTTGTAAAGTCTGTACATATGAGGTCTCTGTCTAAATGTTCCAAGGTTTGATTTCACTACAGTATCATAAACTTTGTAATTTCTGAAGAATCCTTTACAAACCAACTCAACCAAAATCAACTGAACCAACACAGCCAAATGGCTCCTCCAAGAGTAGTTTGTGGAGGTGATGACACAAACATTTTCGCTCTTTTTTTTTTTTTTTTGACATGCACCAGGTGGTTGCACATTCTGCCAGCTAAGAGTGTGGGCTGGGAAACCCTAGTCCCCTTGGATTATAGAGGATTTTTTTCTAAAGCTCATTCTGCAAAGGTGGAGGATTTCCCTCCAGCAGTGTTCATCTCATTCTCTATCCTTTGGGCTTTGTCTAAAACGATATTACTGAAGGATGTCTGCTCGGCACCCAGTCTGACTCCACTTAACAGCTTTTGAGATTTAATCATCCCTTTGGCATTCGATGGCCCTAAGTAAGGTCAGATACATTTAACCCCCTCTTATCTTAGTTAAACAGGCTCATAAGGATGTGACTGAATGTGTCATTGTTAAAGTTCTCCTCAAATGTCCTCTTATGAGAATCATGTTTTAAAATGCAAATTTGCATGGAAAGTTTAAGACTATGATAAAGTAGTATACCTATAACAATGCAGTTTGCTTAAAAAACACCAGCCCTTTCTGTTTCCTGTGTGACTGAACAAACTGACAATATAAGTGTATCATATGATTTAGGAGTTTTAATGCAGCGATACTTAGTGTGACCTGAAAATGCATGCTTTTGAAAATCCATGGACACATTTTCACTTGTTAAATTAGAAGGTATAGGTGGTATTATTAAATTTTATTTAGGTTTATTGGTATGGGTCTAATGCACTTATTGTGTACCGTTTTTTCCGGATGAAAAGTCGATCCGGTATGTCAGTCGCACAAGCCAAAAAATGCATAATGAAGAAGAAAAAAATGTGTATTAGACGCTCTGCAGAACACGTCGCATCTGTCTGCGCTGCCGCGGGTGCGCACCTGATCTGCGCTGCAGCTCATCTCCACTAGCGGCTGTCAGTGTGACAAGCGCCGTATAGTCAAATTTATTCAAAATATAAGTCGCTCCAATGTATTTGTCGCTCCCCTCGCCAGACTATGCAAAAAAAGTGACTTTTAATCAGGAAAATACGGTATTCTATTATGTAGCTTAAAAAGATTGCTTATACAGACTTTCTTGCTGGGTGCTGTCATAATTAGGTTTTGTGAATGTGAATCTGCCTTTTGTTAATTTAAAAATCTTATTCTGAAATGAAAGTGTTAACATTACATGTCACAGCCAAGCTACACCCCTGCCATGTTGGACCAAAAACTGTTAAAAATGCACCATAGCTTAATTTCTTTACTTCTGTATCCTTTGGTTTTCTAATAGATTCTTACTTCACCTAAATCAAACCGCAAGATTCCTTTGATTTTTCAGTTTGTGCATTTAAAATCTGTGTTGGGATGCAGAACATGTACTTTGGTCGTTATAAAATAAGTGCCATGGAAACAGATTTAGCAAATTATGATGCCTGCATGTGTGTTTGGAGCTACCGTATATGAACAGCTCACAGAATTAGTGAACAAGAAAGAAATGTGATGCAAGACACATACACACATAGTTAGATGAAAAACAGCAATGACCTGTCATTATGTTGAAAGAGCTGCAGAAATGAGTTTGAAATGTCCATGAGCCAGTGTCATATGAAACTGAATCAGACGTTCAGTTCAGTTCAGTTCAGGAGGAAAAAGAAAAACAAGTTTTTGTCAAAATGCTCCTTATGCCTATCACCTTCTCAGCTGAATTAATGTATGAAATTATATAAAAATTGTGATGATTGACAAAGAATCATCTCTTAATATTCACACTACAGCATATAGTGGGTGGAAATGCACATAAATTTGCATTTTCTTTTGCAAAATATTCTGAAAAGTCAGGAAAAATACAATGCATTTGGATGGAAACCTGCTTCGAATCATGAACACCTGCTTCAGGGAGTCTATTAAACCTATCATTGTGACCATTGTATCATACTGCTTAAACGATTGCTTATAAGGAAGGAAAACTGGATAGATACTGTAGCTGCTTTCACTGGGTCTCCATGCTTTACTTCAAAGTGTAGTAGTTAAATTTAATGAAGGAAGAGAACCATTATGAGTCTTAAGTGACTGAGTTCTGATCAGGTTGGTTCACTCTGCTTCCTGCTCGATGGCACATGAAGAAGATTAGTTTCCTCTATTCCGATCAAGGTGCAGTCCACGTCATGTCAGCCATGTTTATGGTTCAGTAAAGCCTTCAATCGTTACAAAATCTATATGTTCAACCTCTCCAGCAGCCCCTGGGAGAGATCCCAATGCCTGTGAACGCAGAGTGTTGTAGAATAAAATAATTAACAGCTGCTGTAGTTTTATTGCATAGTCCCTCCCAAGTGCTAAGAGATGGAAGGTTCAGCCTTGTGGTCCCTCTGGAGGCCGGGGGTAGCTCTTACAGTAGGATGACACTTCTAGCCCTGATTGCATTGCTCTCCAGTGTCAGTTCATTAATTTCAAGTAAGATAATGTGTTACCACTGTTTTCTGTTACATGCTTTGTGGAGGAGGTAAAATCAGTAACATCTGAATTTTACAGCTTGAAATGTGTTTATGCCAAAACCTAATCATTTTTAATTTGCTCATGCCGTTCATTCACTCAAAATGTATTTTAATCAAAGTTGTTATTTTCTCTATGTGGTTATTATAGTGATTAGTGTTTTTCCTGCTTTCACAAAATAGCTTTTGCTCTCACACTTACACTGTCTAGTGATTCCTTCTCAGTTAGGTATAGATAACACTTGCACCCGTTAATTTACTATTTTCATGTGTATGTAACATTACAATACACCACCCCATCCTTATCAGAGCAGTATACAAAACTTAGACAGGGTTGGGCGAAGGGTCAGCACTGCATCACTGTAAAATAAATTTTGCTGCATAAGCATGAACTAGAAACTCTATGGGCCTGTGAGATGATGGACCCATCAGCTGGAGGACATATGACACTGAGGAGTGAAAGCCAGACAATTCTGGAAGCTACTATGCCAACAACCACATCTACCAGGACCATCAACAGAATAGGGACATGAAATATTTGAACTATGTATGAGGGGGGAAAGACAGCATCAGAGATGAGAAACTACAATCTCGCTGTGCTGGAAATCAGTGAGGCAGGGTGGACCGGCTCAGGCCAGATGACAGTGGCCACAGTAGAACTGCTGCTATACTCAGGTCATGCAGAGGAAAATGCACCATATAACCAGGGAGTGGGCTTGACATTGTCAAAGACAGCCCAGAGTGCTCTCATTGGTTGGGAGGCACACGGCCCCAGAATCCTCACCGCCTACTTCCAAACAAAGAAGAGAAGGATCAACATGGACATCACACAGTGCTATGGTCCAACAAATGATGCCGAGGAAGTCAAAGAGGAGTTTTTTGACAAACTGCTAACTACTATCCAGAACACATCAAGACGTAACATCATCATCACTTGAGGTGATTTCAATGCCAAAATAGGGAGTGACAACCAAAGCTACGAAGCAATCATGAGGCAACAAGGACTGGGTGTCATGAATGACATTGAAGAGAGGTTTGCAAATATGTGTGCCACAAGAAACCTAGTCATTGGCGGGAGTGTGTTCGAACCCAGAAGGTTACACAAAGCCACCTGGATATCTCCGGATATGGTCACAGAAAACCAAATTGGTCATGTGTGCATGGCTAAAAAGTTTAGAAGATCCCTAGAGGATGTACATGTCAAATGAGGAGTGGATGTCGCATCTGACCACCATCTGCTAGTCGCATCCTTAAGGCTGAATCTGAAGCAAATCTGGACAGGGGGCACCAGACACAGTGTCAGAAGATACTACACCACCCTCCTGAGATCAGCTGATATATTTGAAAAGTTCAAGGTCACACTGTATAACATGTTCCAGGCCCTATAAGAGCTAGACAGCTCATAGGTATATTCCACAGAGGAGAGACAGCAGGGAATAAAAGAGGCAGTTACAATCACATGCCAGGAAATGCTAGGCACAAAAAGAAAAATGCACAAAGAGTGGATCTCTGCAGAGACCTTGGAAAAAGTGGAGATGAGAAAAAAGAAAAAACAGCAATAGTCAACAGCTGCACTCAAAAGTCCAAAGCACATAAGGAATATGTAGAGGCATGCAGGACAGTAAAGAGGAGCATCACAGCAGGCAAGAAGAACCACATGGAGTCACTGGCAACAGAAGTAGAAAATGCAGTCCACCAGAGTATATGAGTTGTATAGCACCATCAAGAAGCTTTCCAGAAAGTACACCCATCCAGAGAGACCTGTGAAGGGCAAAGATGGAAATACTATTCCAGACAAGGAAGGGCAGAAATCTAGATGGGCAGAGTACTTTGAGAAACTGCTTAACAGGCCAGCTCCAGGGAGAACGACCTTCAGATTGAGTGTGGCCCACCATTGAAGGATGAGAGCCACAGGGCCATCAAACAGCTGAAGAATGGGAAAGCAACTGGGCCTAACAACATTCCTGCGAGGCACTGAAAGCAGACTTGGAGACAAGTGTGGAAATGCTATACCCATTGTTCCAAAACATACGGGATGAAGAGAAGGTCCCACAGGTGTGGAAGGAGGGATACATCATCAAGCTCCCAAAGGAAGGAGATCTTTATTCCTGGTCAAACTACAGGGAAATCACACTGCTATTGATACCAGCCAAGATTTTCAACAGAGTTCTCCTGAACAGGACGAAGGATGTTATGGACCCAATCCTTCAGGACCAACAAGCTGGATTCAGGAAAAACAGATCATGCACGGATCAGATCACCACACTCAGAATCATCCTGTAACAATCCCTGGAATGGAACTCACCTCTCTTTGTAAATTTCATTGACTACGAGAAAGCATTTGACAGCTTACACAAACGGACACTACTAAGGTACTATGGGATATCTGAAAAAGTCACCAACATCATCAGGAGTTGTATGAAGAGATGACTTGCAGAGTAATTCATGGCCAACAACTCACTGAAGCCTTCCATGTACTGAGAGTGAGGCAAGGATGTCTGCTGTCACCGTTCCTGAACCTTCTGGCTGTAGACTGGGTTATGAAGACGTCAGTAGAGGTTTCATCATTCTCTGAATTAAATCCTCAACTGCTTTTTTTCACAACCAAACATTTTTATTGTTCATCTTTTTTGGTTCACTGAATACATGTAAAAACAAAAACCAGCATATACTGTATCACCTAACATAAACCTTGACCAGAACTTCCCCACTTTCAAAGGAATTGCTACGTCCCTGAATTGCAGGTATATTTAAGTGTTAATAAGCTGCATCTAAATTAGGACCAATGATGAAAATATCCATTCTACAAGCTGAAATGTAATGCACCATGACACTTCTTGTTGATTTTGGAAAAATTTCAAAAGTGTTTGTTTACTGTGGACTATATTCTTTTGGACTGGGAGTACCAGTAAAGCCATAGTAATTATGGCACCCAAATGAACCAGCTGCGGCTTGCACATTTGTATTGTCAATAAATAATTAATTTGTAAATGATTTTAGAAAAAGTAACAGTAAATACAATACTGTCTATACGTACTGTATGTAGATCAATAACAAAATTGCAACAGTAATTGACAGTAAATGTCCTTACGTTACAGTAATCATCACCATTTTCATCACAGATATCACTTCACCATTGTATGAAGTGAAGTCTTTATCCTTATTAAGATCAGTGTATGGGTGGTAAAATCGGGCAATGAAAAAGAACACAATTACTAATGAAGATCTTCAAGAAAACGAGAAATATACCTTTTTCTTGCTATCTTTCACTGTTCGTACTTTATAAGCATGAGTTGTTAATTTTCCATTTTGTGTTTGTTTCCTGAGTGATCCTGTCATTCTTATTCATGAACTCTGGCAGCAAATAAATAATACAGATATTAAATGCAACCCTTATGAAAGTCATTGGAAGTATATGAAAGATGCTTGTTCGTGACTTCTTACAGGCTTTCAAAGGAGTACTTAAAGCAGGAGGGTATAACTCTATGCTCCTAATAAATAAATGAGTGTTATGAAAAATAGAAAGGCTTTTCAAAAGGCATGAAAGCCAGAACGGTGGCTATATGGAACTCCATGCTTCATATTGAAGATGGAGGGTGTCTGACACATTTTTGAAGGAGTGAGGTCTTCAACTTCAACTTAGACATTAATTTATAAAGTCTGATTCTATTTGTATCCCTTTAGAGCCTGAACTACTAAAAAAGCATAACAATCTTGCTTCAGAGCTGTACTCACATGGACAAGAAAGGTTGGTGACACATTATGTTAAAGATAAAGTATGCAACTTTCTTCTCGATACATTTACAGACAGTTTCACTCAAACCCACGCGTTTTCATTCCACTCACCGATAGCATGAGAGCGACTTAATGAATGAGTCAGCATTAGAGCACATGATGGAAAGAGACAATAGAAGAACAAAATTGATTACATAATAGGGTTAGATGTTGTGATCCCAATTGATTCAGCACAATGTCTTTGAAAATTCTCAGTCATCCAGGTCAAGGTATCCAAGGTGTGTGGTTTTCCTTCTGTTGACTGGACTGGAAATTTGGTTTGAAGACATTTCACTACCTATCCAGGGAGCTTCTTCAGTTCTAACTAGTCTCATGCAGACATCCAGAATTTATACAGGACTCCACCCTTTCACCCTAAAAGGTGTTAGTTTCATCTCGGCCAACGTTGTTACAGAGTCGTTTGGGTCCCTGTCTGTGATCAAAGCAGGGGTGTGGGGGAAGGGTTGCTGACAATTTCACTCTGTGGAAGGTGACAGAAGGAGGAGTGTGAGTGACCCAGGGGATTGGCTGCAGTTTGGCTGGGTAGAGTTCTCAGAACTGAGCGGTAAATGGGTGACAGATGGTGTCTTAAGCCTCCCCCTCTATTCAGAGAGGATCATTCCCTATTCGCAAAAATGGCTTCTTTCACTCCTCGCTCAAACCACCTATGTTCCCTGGTCAAGATCTGAACATTGTTGAAGCGGTTGTTTGGTTTCCCCGATACCCCAATGCTCAGAACTGTATATTGGAGAAACCAAACAACCACTTCACAGGCGAATGGCACAACACAGGAGAGCCACAGCCTCAGGACAGGACTCCGCAGTCTACCTGCATCTCAAGGACAAAAAACATTCCTTTGAGGACAACAATGTTCCAATCTTGACCAGGGAACATATGTGGTTTGAGCGAGGAGTGAAACAAGCCATTTTTGTGAATAGGGAACAATCCTGTCTGAATAGAGGGGAGGCATCAGACACCATCTTTCACCCATTTACTGCTCAGTCCTGGAAACTCTATCCAGCCAAACTGCAGCAAACTTCCTGGGTCACTCACACCCATCCTTCTGTCACCATACACAGAGTGAAACTGTCAAGGCCCATCCCCCCACATCCCTGCATTGTCAGGGACACAGATCCTAATGAATCTGTAACGACCCTGGCCCAGGTGAAACACCTGTTAAGATGAACGGGTGGAGTCCTGAGCTACAGAGTATAACTTCTGGTTGCCTGCATGAGTTTATTTAGAAATGAAGAAGCTTCCTGGATAGGTAGCGAAATGTCTTCAAACCAAATTTCCGGTCCAGTTGACAGAAGGAAAACCACACGCTTTGGATACGATGACCTGGATGACTGAGACTCTTCACAAACATGCATGGACTATTATTTGAATTTTTAGGACACATTGTCAGTGGTGAACCTCAGAATTCTCAGGTGTTTCAGCCATTACCACCACACAGATAACAAGTGCGTGGAAAAGTCACAAAATATGCATCACATTTGGACAGAAAAATTCCTTATATTAGATTAGGTTATACTTTACTGTCAGATTTCTCTGAAATTTGTCTTGCGTCCCAAGACGTTCAATGTTTCGCACAAACATAAACGTAGACAACTCCTCTGACACAACACATAACACTTAACATTAAACCTATATCCTGTAATAAATATGGAGTGTTGTTATGAATCGAACCCAAAATTACAGACAATAACCTAAATTAATGACAGTTATGTCAGCCTAATGTACATCCTTGTTAAAACTGATGTCTTTCTGAAAACTATTTAATTTATTAAAAAACACAAAAATCAGAAAATGAGTACCGGTAATTTCACTTTATTTGTGACAGTGCATTTGGACAGGAGCCCTAGGTGCTGTTTGGACCCCGACTGCAATTTAAGGATGCTGTGGAAACATGGTACCATCTGAACTTTAGCAGCTGCTTTGAACAGGTGTTGTGAAACTGAAAGTGTGTGAGTACATGTTGAGTCGTGTCGTCAGTCTGAGGAGCTTGAGTCAGAGGCGTGTGAAGCCTAACGCCTTCTTTATGTTCAAAACGGGGCTTCGGTCTATTTGTAGGAGTTGTTGCCTGAACCGAGACATTTGGAAGGATCTGTCTCACCGTCTTCCTATAAATGTCAAAAGCATTAGCATTGCATTTAGCCAAGAAAAACACATACCAAAAATATGACCTTCACTTGGCAGCAGAAAACTGCAGTGACATGATTATAAACACAATGATTATATATCACCGGTAAAAATATATCAGGTGGGAAATAAGTGTATGAGTGTGTGCATTTCTTCATTTTTGCAGCTGCATGTGACTACACACAACACTGCACTGACTTTAAGCACTGCGTTGTAGTTCAAAAAAATAGCTTCCAAATTGTATTCAATTGTGTGTGTCTTTACTTAGGGATTATTTGATTTGCTTTGGATTCTTAATCTGTTTGTTCACACATTTAGCCCTCAGTGACTGAATTACCCCTTATCTCTGTACAGCCCCAAGCTACTATCAACTTGTTTGTGAGTCTTTTAAGGTTCAGTTTACCTCCATTTATTTACTAAGAATGTTTCCCCTGTATTCAACCAAAACGTGAATATAGTTTTGTCTGACACTTGTCTAAGTTTTGTCCAAGGAGTTAAAGCAGCAAAATAAAAAGTGAGTTAAAAATTTCATTTTCATTTTATGCCCCTTGTCAAGGAGGTTATGTTTTTGTCAGTTTATTTTTTTATCTGCTTGTTCACAGCACGTGTAGAAAATGTACGAACAGTTTTGGATGAAATTTTCAGCACAGGTCAGAAACTGCAAAAGGATCCATCGATTAGATTCTGGGAGTGATCTGGATCATCGTCTGGATCCAGAAGATTTTCAAAGGACTCTTCAATATTTGTCCTTAGAAACATTATAGATGACACCCAGAAAATTTAGACAAAAACCATAGGATAACACCATAATAGATTCTATCAAACCATAAAGTTTGATCCAGATATAGACAGTATTCTGGATATAGTGATCCAGAATGCTTATACATACACAGGTTGAGGAAAAATAGCTACTGTAAGGTAGTAAATAAAGCTATAGACATGAAACTGACACCAAATTGTAGTGGAGAGTCTACTGATTCAGTAATGTGCCCATGGATTTGATGTATCTTCAACATTTACGGAGCTAGATCCAGAAGAAAACCGCCGTTATGGAAATATTATTTTTGGTGAATAACAATTGAACTAACAATGATATGTACAGTATGTGATTCCAAATGCTAATGGTAGGTTTCCATGGTCAAAGAATCCAAAGAGGGTCAAATAAATGTAAAAATATTACTGATGGATGCAATAACATCATGGGGAAAATGAGCAGATGGTTCAAATGATAATGGTAGGTTTTCACTATGAGGAGAAACTAAACTGCCTCAGTGGGGGTCTGCACTCTCTGAGTGCTTTCTAGTTTCATATATTTTTAATCACTTTAAAGCTTAAAATAATGATTTACATAAAAGAGACGAAAGGCACAAATAAATAAACTGAAATGGTGGAGGCTAAAGCTGAAGCTTACTGACACTTACCCCTTATACGATATTCAATGTGAAAGGAAAACCTATGTACATCCATAGCAAACCATCCAAATTCAATTCAAAACTCTAACAGAATAAAAGAAAGCTCCACAACAAACAACAAACAGAAAACACTCAAGCCCTAAAAAGTTATTGCAACTTTAAGAAATTATATCACAAATGTTTAAGCATATTGCATGTTTTAATTGCATGTAAGGTGTAGCATAGTTAGGATGAATGCATGCAGCCACAGGTTTAAAGGTGCTCTGATCAGGGTGGGACCAAGTGAGATCATGAATGATTGGATGAAAGCTCAGCCTTGCTTCAACTACATATGGCTCCATTTATTTTCTCAGAAAACTTTATCTCGTCTGTGACTTCAGTACAAAAATGAAATTCGTTGCAGCTGCCATTCAGTCTCTGTGTTTGATTCAAGGCAGAGATTCAGTAATTATGCATCATGTCTTCCTGAGTGTGTGGTGACCTGGACATAACAGTGTTTGTGATTTTTGGTTCACTTCCCGTGGTGGTGGTTGGGGGGGGTGGCTTTGGGGGACCGGGATGTGTGCCAGTTGGACCCTCACCTCTTCTGGGTGACAGGAAAGGGTTAGTTGAGAAATCGTGAGCTTGTGTGTGAGGGATGCAGGGGAAAGCCAGCAGACGGCTCTAACTGATCCCCTCTAAGTCTGTCCCAGCCGTGTGCATGCAGACCCAAAGGACACAAAGTGAGGGTGAGTGTACATGATCAAACGTTGACTATGATTAAGTATCAGAGTAAAGGGCCAAGAATGTTTGTGAACATGAGCTAGAATGTCTCATATGGCACTCAGAGCATTTAAGTGCTATTATAAAAGTCATTATAGGTATTTCTCACCCTTTCCACAGTGACGTTACTTGATTTACAGCTCCCTTGTGCAGATTCTAGCCTTAAAAGGAGAATAATACAATATCCAACGTAATAGATGTCAATATGAATAGACGTTCAAGGCATACTTGGTATACTACAGTACTAGTACTATAACAGTTGTCTGAAAAAAAAAGATTAAAATGTGAGATTTAAGTCAATCAATCAAACTTTATTTGTATAGCGCCAATCATAATCGCCGATTATCTCTAGGCGCTTCACAATTCAAGTGGGTCTTAGAACTTTTTCACACAGATGTTAGAGGCAATGAAGATATTGGACAGGAGCAGGAGGAGGAGTTGTTTTATCTACAGAAAAAGTCAGATGATGCGGTGGTCTTGAGGGGCTAAAGATATCACCTGTGACCCCCTTATTCAGTGATGTCACTCCTGATCTCTTTACACTTTATTTCTCTGTCATGTCTACACTGTCCCCTCTAACAGAGAAAGACAAAAATGATCTTTTTTTCATGCCGTCGGGTAGATTTTCTGCAGCTTGAAAATAGAGTCAACAAAAATGGGTACAATTCTTATTTCATGTCAAACTAAATGGTGAAGTGGTCCTAGTGTGGATTATGTTGTTACAGTTTTGGAGATGCTTTGACATGGTTGGTTTGACATCACAATTTAGTACTTGTCACTTGCATCCTTACACTACACAATTTTTTGTTTGAAATACATCATTTTTAAGAACTCAATGTTCACTCATATATCCTACCAATGCACAGGTCCATTCTAATAAGATGATTGACATTATTACTGCCTCACCTTTCATAATGTCATAATGTTATGGCTGATTGATGTACAACGCCTGAATATACATACAATTCCTAAGATAATTATGGAGTTTTTGTCCATTGGTACCAAAAACCCACTAAGCACTGTAACATTAATGTGTATTTGTAAACCACAGTTAATCACCCAATCATCAGATCTGTGAGTTTAAGTAAAAACATATGTGTGAGAGATCGGTGCACATGGAAGCTCTGGTTGTGACGTGCATCAATATGGATGCATATGCTACACCATTTCTGTTTGAGCTCACATTTTTATTTATATGGTGTGAATGTAAGTCACAGGTGTATTTGCTTCTTGTTGCAGCAAAACTGTGATCGCAACCCCCCACTTGAATGTGCTCACACAACAACTGATTTAACATATACATGCTGAGATGCAGCATAGAAGGGAATGTTAGAATATGGACAGTCAGCCAGAGTAATGTTTACGGTGGCTTTTATTCATAGATCCCATATACTGATACTTAAACTTATATCTTCACTGTTTGTTAAAGATTTTTGCAAGGATTTTGACAAAACAATGTGCTGATTTGATTTCTGCCTTTGGTTTTTATTTGTTTCTCTTGTCACTCTGCCACACACACACTGATTTTACTCCTTTTACACATTGATCCTACTCCTATTAATTTTCAGATAACCCCTTATCTGAAAATTAATTAGTTACAACTTAAAAAGCCTTTTTGCCTTGTTTTTCATCCATTACACAGTTTTTGCGTCTCTGTCACCCTTAGACCCACATAGCTGGCGAGCTGACGTCTTCTCCACAACTAACCTGCAACTGTTCTGCTTTCACAAGCTGCTGAGCCTCTGAGTCAACAGAAACAGTCCTTTGAGACCATTTGAAATGTTTTTCTCCATTTGCAGCTTTTGAAACTTTAGTGTCAAAACCGCAAACAGTTTTCTGTGAGTGAAAACACATTATCTAACACTTTTTTGCTGCAATATCAGGCCTCCCTCCCAGAGATGTTTCATCATCATGCCAGTAAACAGTCCCACAATATTTTGTGAATCAAGCTCTATGCAACATCCTACCACCTGCTGCCCGGCTGTCATTGAACACTCTTATGGATTAAGTCTAAAATATTCATTCACATCTTTTTCAGTGTATCTTTTTGGAATTTAATATTTGGCTGTATTTTATACTTGAGCTTAAAACACAATGACACCAGCTAGAGGTGTAAAGAGTAGTTCTCTTATGATGCCTACGTGTCTTAAACTGGCATGTTAAGGCACCATGTTTTGACACACAGGATAACTTTGGAGCATCATCTTTTGACACGTGGTATTAAGCAAGTTACATTATGTCATAATGTTTAAGCATAAAAACTGTTGTGTTAAAGTTACAGGAAAGGAGTCCGTGGAAACGCTAAAGTAAGGATAATGACAGAAATGTGCAAAGAAAAGCTGCATGAAATGAGATATGCATCCTGGTAGCGTGTATGCAAGTCCACAAACTTCCAAGTGCTGTTGTCCCAACTACCTAATGATGTCAGGTTTTCCTACTTAACAATATCAACTGACCCGTGTTGTCAATATATTACGTCTATGCACTTACACTGGCACAGTCTCACTCTCAAGTCATCATATACTGATGAGCAGAGCACCCTGCTTTATATCATGAAACCAGACAGATGATGAGATAATCACCATTGTAGCAGTTCACCAATAACACCACTTTTGTGAGGGGTTTTGGGGTAAACACTAGTTTCTTGCGGTTGGGGTGAGGCTTCCCTGGAGTTGGGGAAGAGAAGTCCCAATGAGGGTAAGATGCAACATTGATAAAAACACACTGCTTGAAAATGAACTAGAACTCTGGTTTACCATGTGTCTCCCCCGTCTCCAAGGTGCCTTTGGATGTCAGGCAGGCCTTGTCCCCCTCCACATTTAAGTCCTTGTATTCCCTGGTGTTTCACCCCAGTATGCAGAGTTGAGTTTATTGGATGCAATTTGTTTTATTTTACTTATTGTGCTGTATCGTTTTATGTTATTGCTTTTATTGCTTTTATACCTGTTTGTTATTTTTAAATCATGTTTTATGTCTTTCATATTTCTTATTTGTATTCTATGTTTGTTTGCTGTATGTGGTCTTATGTTCAGCACTTTGGCCTGTTGGAGCTGAAAGGGCTTTATAAATTAAGTTGGTATGGTATGGTATGATCTCATGAAAGTGTATATACGTAAGTATTTTGTAAATTTGTGGTGCAAATTTGCTCAAATGCTCAAATAAATGTTAAGTGTTTTTTGTTTCTTGAAGTTGAAGTTCCCTTAAAGGTGCAGTCTGTGACGTTGGGGGACTAGCTAGTAGCTGATCATTTATGGTTCACTAGTGTAACTGATTGAACAGGCGACCTGCCAGTCAACATGGCTTACAATATCACTGTTGTCAAGCTAGTGTGTCTGGTCTTTTCTTACCCGTACCAGATGTTGAAGAAATCTGAAATGCAGACTTTCTCCCCTTGATCATCCTGTGGTTAGATGAGCTACTGTTGCTAGCTCCTTAGTAGTTACATGTACTACTGTTTTCAACAAGTGAGTGCATGAGCTCGTGCACCTATAAAGGTTGTAAGCTGTGCTGAGTGGCAGGTCACCCCTCAACATTTACAACAGACGATCGGCTACTAGCTAGTCTCATTGTAGATGGCATCTAAAAAATTGACCAAGGATTTTCCTCATGTTCAACTTCAGCCTGGGCTCATTGTGATTTGGATTCAGATTGTTTTAGGCTTGCATTATTGTCTTATACACCTATTTTTTTTTTAAATTAATTTCTGTAGTATTGCATTTTGACTGCCTGGCAGGAATTAGCAAATGACATCATTTCTAGGTGTGTTGACTTTAACTGCAATATTGGTAAATTTAGCTGTAGTGAGGTTAAAAAAAAGTGACATTACTTTTTGAAATTAAAAAGATGACTGTAAAAAGCTATTAATGTGATCTGGATGGCCAGTGGCATTTTATTTTGTGCAAACCTATGAAACTATCATGCATGTATTCAATCTTTACTAAATTTATACTTTAATAAAGATATAAACTCGATTTAATTTGCTGACAACAAAAACCCAGGTGACATAACTTTAGAACATCTGATGGTGAAATGACCTAGACACAATCCTGAATGAAGAGAGAAGATATGAAATGGTGGCATTAAGAGTTGGCAGTATAATAATTTTTTCCAGCAGATGGGGGGAGCCGAATGTCATGCTAAAAAAATTTTACAGTTGCACTTCTTCTCACCTCATTTCACCCTGTTACAATGACCAGAGATGCAGTTTCTCTTCTCCAGGCCATAGTAGCCCAGTTAGTCCCTCAACATAATTGTTGTCATTGATCTTGATGAGCTGTCTACCTTGAAAAGATCTGTAACTGAGGGGGCTACCTCTGTGGAGACCCTGCAGCTGTTGTGAAAGTAGAAGAAAATTACACTGTGCTGTATTGGATTGTATTTGTGGTTAGTCTTTTCTTGCTTTTGGATCATTTCTTTGTTATTGGAGAATTAAAGGTTTTATGTGGTGCACTGAAGTTTTTGTTGGAATCTTATTTGTACTCAGAGCAGTTTCTCTCACATTATCTAAGTCTTTTGTCAAGCTGAAACCTGTACGCTCTTCCCCAGGTTGTTCAGTGCTCCTCCTGTGTTTGCTAAAAACAGTCGGAGGGGAAATCATTTTGATGTGCATTTCCAAATATAGGGGAAATATTGTGAAAAATATGGTTTCTCGTCTTTTCTTATTATTAACCCCCATCTGAATGAAGTGAGGGGGACGTAGTCGAGAGCTCCATTTGTCCATCCAAACATTTGCCACTGTATCTCCCAAAATCCAAAAGACCCAAACTAACCAAACATGGCACATGGGTAGTCTGGGTAGGGGGAAGGGTTACTATGGCAACCACCACCTCATTTGCATATTTGTTAGGTCACAGTCTTAATAATTGCATAAGATAATTTGACCCATAGTACCAAAACTATTATACCTAGAGGCATAAAATTTTAATTTGTAATAGATTAAACTCCAGGACACCTCTCACTCACCAAAAACCTTGACCTAGTTAAAGAATCAAAATGATTTCTCAAATGATTCAAAACACACAGCTCATTTTCAGATAATTAGACCTGGAACAAGCCAATTGGATTTCTGGATATTTCACAAATTTTGCTGTCCTCAGTCAGTCTTCCAGGACTCACCAAACCATCAGAACCACCAAAATCAGCCTTACATGCTGGGATAATGTGTCAGGGAGTCTACACAATGCAATCCGTGGCACAGAGAGGAAAAGGGTGTGATCAAAAGGAGGTCATTTGCATTTGAAGTGGCGTATACTGAAACATCATTGGACACCAACAGCTTCATAGAACTGACTTCAGAACATAAATGTGAGTAATCCTGATAATACTAATGTAAAAATGGACTTTTGTTATGATTAAGTTTATGGTGCTAATATTGATTTGTCAAAATATGTGTGTGGATTTTTACTGTTTGCCACTCCTTAAAAATCTTCACATGAAGGCTGTGGCTTGTAGGAAAAGATGTGGATGAGAACACATCAACAATACAAGATGTATACTGTACCTCAAGGCAAGATCGGATTATTTGGATGTAGGTCTTATTGTATGTTTTGTACCAGGTGTTACTGGGGTTGTAAAACACCTTCAGTAGATCAATTCAATTTCCCTAAAGACCTGTATCAATAAAAGAAAATCAGTAACAAGTAAGGGCATCGTATTGTAAAATTCAGTGTCAGATGGACTGGCCTGACAAGAGGACAGGGATCACAGACAGATGCAAACGTTTGATCATCTGCTCCTGTACATTATAAAAGTTGTCTCCATGGTTCCACTGGGACACTACTGAGGTAGGGAGAGCTGTGCTGTGGGGTTGGAACCATTTGGCGACATATTGATAAATTACTATGGGGGGCATTGATTCCCTTTCTGGTGCAGACTGAGTGCTCCCAGGCACATGATAAACCTGTTTCCACATTAGCTTGCTCCCTCAACACGACACACAGACTTGCTGAAAGCCTGTTTGCTGTCTGAAGTGAACACATTGCACCACATCCCACAAAAACATGAAGTGATTTATTCTTGTTTATGCCGAGTCCTGAGTTTCTGTAGGATGTTTTTTTAAGCTACAGTATTAGCTCATATCAATGATAAAAGGGCAAACATTTGTTGTTTATGCAATAACCATTAGCCACTGAAAAAGGTGTAGGTTTCACAATCCCATGTACTGTATGAGTCCACTTCTGAATCTGCTTACCTGGAATGTCTACACGATAGCTTAAAAGTCAACCAATTTCTTGAAATTTGCCATGGTGCTTAATGATTTAAAGGTCTCTATCTTGTCAACTTTGGGAAATGTGACACTACTGCTTTCAGGAGTTAGGGCTTCGCTTCTGAAGTACGTATGTAAAGATAACATTGAATTATGATTGGGGAAATCTAAATACAATTGATTGGAATTGAATTTAATGAATAGTTCTTTTTGAAAAGGGGAACTGCTACTTGTTTCCAGAAATGTCACAATATTTCATAAATGTCTGCACTGATTTACATCAAAACTTGCCATCGTTATTGACCATAATCAAATATTAAACCTACTAACTAAGCCCCTTACCTTCTGGTTTTGACCCATGGACAAAAAATATTTTCAATCAGTGGGGAGCAGCAGACAATTTTCTGATCCTGACTGAATTGTGCCACCATTCACACGTATATTTGTCAGTTTAATGGCTAACTTTACCAGTCAAACTGCTGAGATATAAGACTGTGAAAATATGTAATTATTAAGACGTCAAACAAAAGGGTCAGGTCATCTTAACTTTTTCTCACCACAGTCTGTTCAAAACTGCTGAAGAGTCACTGCAGCTCAACATGAACAAACCTGTAATGACTGAGGTTGAATTTGTGCAGACAGTGGCCATTGAGATTGGAAATTAAATCCACTGAGAGGTTTTATACAAAACTAATTGATATTTCAGTATGTGTGAAAGAAACTGCAACTTTCTTGACATTCTTGACTTTTAACCTTGTAAGCTGCAGCCTCTTTTTTTTTAGGATTGTGATATTTGAAGTTGGAGTTATATGACTTATATGTGCTTGTAGCAGAGTTTCTCCTGTTTAATTTGTAATGTGACTATATTTTTAAGTGATTAATGCAGTAGTTTATGTTTTTTGTCGCAGACTTTTTTTTGTTGCAGAACAGTTATAGTTACTCTGGGGGCCCCCCAAATGCCCAGAGTCCCCCAATTTGGGGACTCTAGTATTTAAGAAGTTGAATTGACAAACATCATATGTGTATATGGTGGCATAACTCAAAGATCAGAAAATTGTCCGCTGCTCACTGCTGACTGGAATGCATTATTTCCAAAGTTAGGTCCCAAATCTGAGTTTGACTGAGGCTCTCGATAGGAGGTGTTTGTAACAGTAAAATCTGCAAGTGATCGAATGTGGCTGAACTTGACACTTACCCTGGTTAGGGAACATTTGAATATCTCCCTCCTGTCAACTTTTGGGATAGGTTGTGTGACTCCTTTTCAATAAGTTACTGGATGTAAAAAGACAAGATACCATAACTCAAGTGTTTGAACAATATACTTGAAAAATACCATGTTTATTGACCAGGATATTTCACTCCCCTACTTTTGAGATAGGTAGCCTCACCACTTGCACCATGAAAAGACTTTGGAAAATCACACAAAATTCCACCATCTTGTGTCTTTTTGGTGGACACCTTGTGATCATGAGAGACTGAAAAATGTCTATTACTGATTACTAAATTTCTGCAAAATGGTCTATTCGCCATTTTTTTTCAGCATCAGTCAATACTGAAGCCGCATTTTCAAAACTCTTTACAAAGCATAGTAAGTCTATCGGAACTATACTCGGAATCATTTTCCATTGCTTTCACACAAAATTGATTCAGTCACCACGTTTTCCAGAATTCATAAATGCTTCTCACACACAAAGCACCAACTTAGAAATACTATGCCTTTTCAGCACAGTTTTTGAATGCCAACACAGCTTTCAAATCTTTGAAGAAGACATCCAGATCTAAAAAAGAAGACATTTTTTCTTCATTTTATTTGTGTAAAATATGTAGAAAATCACAGCAGAGTGTAAAAGAACACAATTTAGGTTGTCAGCAATGTGTTATTTTTCAGCTTTTTATTTCTAAAACGTTACAATAATTCTAAACAGGATACCAAAGCAACAACATTTCTGATTCATTCTTGTCACATCTTTTTGCACAGTCAAAAAGGTGACAAATTGCAGATTTATGTGATAATCAAACTACAAGGAGAACAGATCATTATTTCTTTACTTTCATGCGCTCTGTTGTTAGTGTTTTGTCAGTTCGTTACAAGTGACAATGTTTACTTTGGAGTGAGAACTCTTGCCAGCGTTCACATAAGTGAGCTGATTCTCAGACATGTATGAAGACTTTTGTTGGTTTGAGTGAATTTTGGAGTTGAGAAGACAAAGACGCACATTGACAATGCAAACTGTGTGATCAGTTTGGGAAAAGTAGGCTCAGTATTGACCGATGTGTTTAAGCAAATGTAAAAAAAAAACTGAGCTACGTCCATGCAGATAAAATTCACATTAATGCAAACACAGACACATTCAGACACATGCGCACGCACACACACACACACACACCATGATAATTTCTGACCTCATAAACTAAAATCCTGCTTAACATCAAAATGTAACTGAAGACCTGCAGGAATGTTTGGTCCTTCTAATACTATGAAATGTGAACATGGCCTTAAAGAAAAGAGAGGAGGTGAAAATCCACTAGGTTTTTGGCATATTATCCATTGTGACCATTTCTGCCGATGCTGTAGTTTAAATTGTTCATTTTTGTTGCTTGTTTTTTTCTTTATTTTCTTGATTGTTTTGTTCCTCTCTGTTAATTTTTGTGAAATTTTGTGTCCACTTCCTTACTTTTTTTATGTTGTCAATCACCTCAGATTCTTGATAGTTTTAGTTCATTTTTAGATTGTTTATGTACGTTCATTTTATGGATATTATTGTCCATGTTCTGGCTTATTTTGTCCATTTAGTTGCTCATTCATGATTTGTTTGTTTTTTGTTCATTTATATTCATTTTGTGGATAATTTTGTTCAGTCAGTGGTTAATTTTGTTCATTTTCTTCATTATGATGTTATTGTTTTATTTTATTGTGAATAATTGTATTCCCAATGTTTATGTTCTTGCTTATTAGCTCTAGTTTCTTGATTATTTTTGTTCATTTTTACTTGTATGTGTATATATGTATTCATTTTGTGGATTTTTATTTTATTAACTGGTTTATTTTGTTCATGTTCTTTGTTATTTTCTTCATGTTTTTGTTCATGCCTTCTCTTTCTGTGGATTATTTTGTTCACGATGTAAATTTATGATCATTTTATGAAACATTTTGTTCATTTCTAAGCTTATTCTGTTCATTTTGTCATTTATTTTCTTCAGGTTCTTGATTTTATTAGTTCATTTTCTATTCATTTATATTCATTTTGTGGAATGTTTCGTCCATTACTAAGCTTTTTTTTTGGCTCATTTACAGCTAATTATCTTCAGTTTCTTTATTTTGTTGTTCATTTATATTTGTTTTGTGAAATATTTTGTTCATTTCTCAGCTTATTTTGTTCATTTTGTTGCTTATTCTCTGACTTGAATTTAATAGCATAGATCAACACCACAGCTCTTTAGTTACAGTAATATCAAATATTCAGTGGCCACAAGAAAAATCTAAACAATCCCCACCTGGGTCATTAAGCGCCAGGGAGATGCAGAAGCGGAATAAGCAGCCACAGCACATGATGAAAGCTGAATTTAAATGCAATATTTGCACTTCACACAGCTCTTGTGAAGCACTCTGCTCGGTCTGACAGTTCACTGTGAAGCATGGCTGTTTTCCCATCATTGCCGTGGTTAGAATGGGTGTGTTGAACATGAGAGAGAAAAGAGGCCTTCAGCTGCATCTCTCTCCAGTGATGTCTCTGTCAGATACTTATGACATGCCAGACTCTCCCAGCTGCTTCTTGTTCACCAGCCAACACAAAGCCTTGTGAGTTAGTGATGGAGATGAAGGTAGCCCCGGGAAAGACAGAGTCACACTGAAGCAGAAACAGTGTTGTAAGTAACTTCACATGATACAGCATGGTTTCTTACCTGGGTTTCTGCCAAGAAACGACAGCTCAAATTAAAGTCTAAGTCACTTCTTGAATGAAAGAAAAAAAAAATGGGATAAATGGTCTATGAGATTTTGTACCATTTTGAATCACACAGTCTTAAAGGAGACATACTTTGTCCTTTTGTGTTTTCAATTTCAGCTTAATATGCTATCACTCTACATGTTCATATCCTGCTTTCATGTGTGTAGCTTTAAATGCAAATGAGCTCCTGTAGACTGCACTGTCTGTGCCATGGATTACAGGACATATTAGCCGTGTCCCAGTTTAGGGGTTGCAGCCGACGTCGGCCGCATCTTTCAGCCGTTGATGTCATAGCCGAGAGCGAAGGCTGTCCCATTTCGACGGCTCCTTCATATGCGGCCAACGAATGCAGCCTTCGTTGGACGGAAAACGAAGGACACAACTGGTGTGTCCTTCACGGCCCACAATGCATTGTGCGCATAACAGACAGAAGTACTGCCAAATCAGGGAGCTATGAGGAATACACAGTTAAATAAGACAGAGCATTTCCAATTCAATTGAATTACTTTAAAAAGCAAAATAACTACAAAAGTCAGTGAAAAATCCTCCATTTAAAAGGAGCCTCTGGTTGGTGACAGGTGTCTATGTCATTATCAAATCGAATCAAATCAAATTTTATTTTATTTATAGAGCACTTTTCATACATCGATGTAGCGCAAGGTGCTTTACATATTATGGACACATATTATGAAAGACGAAACCACATGTTAAAAACATTAGAAGCACACACACAAATGCATATGCACGTTACACTGAATCCTTTATTCATTCATTCCACAGTTAACCACTGGTGGGGGTAAGCTACTTCATCAATGGTCTCACATTTGTACAAGGCAAGGTGGGGGAAGTGTGCAAATGACAATAAGTGGGAAGGTGCGTGGTTCAAAACTCCTGTTCTCTGGTTAGTGGCCGACCCACTCTCCTGAAAGTGTGGCTTTACTTTGCCAGGAAGCCACCAAATGTACAGTATTTGAAAGAAGTCGCATAAAAAGGTAGACACACATCAAACATGTGATGAAGGCACGTGGCTAAAAGCACAGGAATAGTCTGTGTTTTAATTTAACGTGACCTTGCACTGAACACATGAGCTGGCAGTGTGGGTGTCCTCGACAACAGAGATGCAGAGATGATGACGACAGCACAGACAGCGTTAACACAGTTTAGAATATTTTTTTATTTTAGCTGGGTGAGGTTTTGTTGATGATATCAGTCTGTTGACATTTTATGTAATTCTACAGTTTATTTAAAAGTTACTATGTGTTGACATTAATAATCGTTTAAATGCCACTGACTGTCGTATTTATTTATCTGCTTAAAAGTATTGTTTTGAGCGCCGAGGCACCATTTTAAAGTATCAAATGCTGGCCATAAAAAAGACACTACCTGGATATAACTAAACAAATAAAATGGACTGCAGGCAGTGACTGAATATTTGTGGCATCACAAATATGCAGAAAGCCAAATGGTTTATTTCAGGTCTAGGCATTTCAAAAAGAGCCGTGTGTTTTTTCCATCAAGTGAGAATTTTGATACTTTAACATTAGTTTTAGAGTCCTCAGACCTGCTGTATAATAGGAAGAGACATGAAAAAAAAATCTTTTGCAACATGTCTCCTTAAAATTCTGGATGGATTGTGAAATTATTTAGCTCAACTAATGGAAATTACCTTTAATTTGCCCTTCACAAGTCATGTCTTTTACAGCCACTGGACCATTACCATAAGTTCACACTAGCACCAACAGGATTTACTCTACATCAGGGGTGTCAAACTCAGTTTGGCTCTGGGGCCGGATCCAGACTTTCTGTTCTCAGGTGGGCCGGATGAGTAAAAGAATGTCAACTCCAAATATTTAGCTTTGTTTTTCAGTACTATGCTT
>JAQQAE010001941.1:0-23675 GCA_029823295.1 Pseudamia nigra
TGAGGTGCGGGGGGGGGGTGGCAGTGGCAGTGTATATGTGTGTGTGTGATCATTAGAATAATGCGCCTCGAGTTTGACGGTGACAGAACCTGAAGGAAAGGGTGAAAGTTCAGCCACTAAGAATCCAGTAATGGCACACTGTGATGGCCCTAATAATGAAACAATCCAGCCATGAACACAGGATGATACCATCAAAAATAATGAAAAGGAACACACATAATTAAAACTAAACATCCTACATCCTAGACTACCCCAGGTAAGCAGTCACAGTCGATGTACAGATTGCTTCTGCCGACTTAATCTAAAAGGAGGTGATTCTTCCTCTTTCCCAGGAAAGCAATTGTGTTCCTATATACAAATGTCACCCAACAAACACTGAAATATAAATATACCCATGTGTTGAGCTAGGATTTTATATGGCAAAATACAAGGCAATCCTTGTCAGCATTTTTTTTTTGAGCAAAATGTAAAGTGGCTGCCAGCCCCTACTGTGCTACAACACCTCATATCAAGGCTTGACCCCTGTGGTTCTGATATGCTGACACCCTTCAGAATAAGTCAAAGACACACATACTGTACCTGTAAATGCGCACCTGTTTAACACTTAAAAACGGCCTGTCATTCAGATTTGATGCTTATCAACGGTTTAAAAATTACTAAAACAATGATGATTTTGTGAAAACACATATCACAGTAACGTGGCAAAGATTTTAAATACAATATGCTCGGTGTTAAATACTGTGCATCTATGAGTGCACTTGAGCACCCACCACCCCTTCTGCCTATGCATGTATGCCTTTTTATCTGACACCTACATTTTGAACAAAGATCTTCTTAGGAAACAGGAAAATGGTGTTTTTTTGTTGTGCTTTTTTGCGTCAAGAAACACTCTTCAGTTGTAAGTTATTAACAGGGAGCCCCAGAACAATGCAGCTGTAGCTCAAAAGAAATCTCTCCCCTCTTCTTTTCGCTCTCCTGCCTTTTTTCAATATCAAACACAGGCGGTTACTATCACCATTTTCTAAAGTTCAGATGATTTCCTTATTATTTCAATAAGGGTGGGGGAGAGTCAAAGTGAATAATGATGACAGCTGTGATTCAGACTGACTGTGTGATCTTCTGTGCCGTTTGTTTGGGACTTGTAAGACGAGGAATTACAAGTGTCAAACAGCTGTGAATATGGGTGCTAAATATTTAAACATGTTTTTCAGCTGAAGAAAAAAAGTATAGTTTCTTAAAAGCAAGGCTTAAGTGTGTATAAGCTGCACCAGCCTTTGATTCCGATGCAGGAAGAGAAAGAGGGTAAAAGACAGCGATGGAAAAATGAAATGGCGAAGAGGGCGCCGAATCAAGCCCGATTACATACGTCGGGCCATTCAAAAAAGGTAGACAGGTGAGGCAACTCGAAATGTCTTCTGACCCTCAGGCTAGGAGGAAATGTAGAAAAAGGGGGGAAGAAGAAGGGGAAACAAAAGTATAGCTAAATAAAAGAAAAAAGCATGATAACTTGGCATCTGGGCCAGACTGGTGCTCTAAATTATGGATAGCTGTGAATGGAAAAGCTTTGATAGGTATTGAATTACTCAGCTTCAGCAGAAACCATCTTGAACACAGTCTCCCTCAAAGGCACATTTAACAACAGAGGGTAAGTACACCTCTTAACACAAGTTCAGTCACGCTTTAAACTACAAACGTCATAAACAAACTAAACATAATGGCAACAAATATTCACCTAATGAGTGTCATTTCAATGTGACAAAGACACGTTTTTAGTGATACAGTTGCTTTTAATGTAGCAGGGGTAGGGAACATTTTGATATTATAGTATAAACATTTAATCACAAAATAACTTTGCACATAATGGCAGTAAAGGCAGCAGTTTAAAGGTCGAGGTTTTGGTGACTAGGGTGATCGAGTAGTAGAAATAGGAAAATATAAGCATAACCTCTGCTGTGTGGAGATATTAGAATTGTTTTTCCAATTCTTTGAATTTTTTATGCTAGTTTAATTTCTGTGGTTATCTTCACACAAGCAAGTAGACCGAAACAGGACTTACAATCGCAATGTTGCTCACAATAACTTGCAATATGACCATCACCAAATTCTGCAGCCTTACAGTAAAGTCAAGATCAGAGGTGTGTCGAGGACACAGAACTAGTACCGGTACTCAAGTACAAGTACTGGTGCCTTATAATTCAAAGAACTCAAGTAGAAGTTCTCATAAATATAAGTACTTAAGAGTAAAAATGTAACTACTCAAGTACTGATTAACTCCAGAAAATGGATTTATTACAATTTAACATATTGACACCAAACAGGTACTTTTTTGTTTATTTCCATATTTATTTTATTTTTGTTGCTTATTTTGTTCATTTTTTATCTTTTTCTTTTCTGTTGGTGTTGTTTGATTTGTTAGTTTTTAACTAATTGTGTTGCTTGTTTTCATTCTTTTGATCATTTTGATCATTTACCTCACGTTGTTTTGAGTTTTTTTTGACATTCAATTTCTTGATCATACGTTCATTTTTTTTTTTGACTCTTTTCTTCCTTTTTTGCTTGTTTTGTTAGTTACGTAGATCATTTACACTTAATTTATTTTCCCAATTTACTTTACTGCTTTTTCAAAAAAAAATTTTAATTTTCTAGATGATTTTGTGATTTTCTCCTACTCACTGAAGTGGAACAAAATGTAACTGAATAGAAGGACATTTTCAATTGCAAATGGAACTGAGTAAGTTTAACAGCTATTCTATAAAACAACTACTCTCAGAAGGGCATTTATTTCAAAAATTACTCAAATACATGTAAAAAAGCAAATGTACTGTACTTGAGTACTAAAAAGGCAAATATGTTTAAAACCTCCTTATTGTAAGATCACATCGAATTTAAACAATATTGCATTAGTTAACAGTTAATCCAATTTTTGCCTTTCTCATTTTCTATAATTGCACTTGACCCAGTTACAGTTTTGTAATTATGAGTGAAGCAGAATAAACTGTAATGTTATAGTGAAATAAGATGCTACAGAGACATAAAAGTTCAAGAAACTATGACTTACATAGATGACATTGAAATTTGACATACCAGAATTCACATTAATGATGAAATAATTATCAATTGGTGTAGAATTTACTTTACCTAAGATCGCACTATTTAGGACTCTTTTTTTTTATGACGGGTGAGTATGGCAGCCAGTGTTTAGATGGTGGCAAAATAGTTGAGATACACAACACATTGTATTTTCTTCACATTTTAGTTGATGTTCTGCAACTGTACAGTGATATATGTTAACCTATATTCAACATTTAATACGCATGACAATAAATGGCCTCAGGTTAGTCTGTGGCAATGTCAGTAAACTTAATGTGAAGACAAAAATATCACTAATGATAACCTCAAATGACTTAATGACAAAAGGCAGGATGCAACAGATTTGGCTCCACTCTTGACAATTAAGAGACAGCAAAGCTTAAAATCAGTCATTCACTTGCACTTGAAATTGTGAAGATGATCAATCCCTGAGCTGTGTTAGACCCAATAACAAGTCTACTCCAATCCTTGGTTCATATTTGTCTTCAAACAGGTGTATCAGAAACAATCTTATCTTTACTTCCACATATATAAGGGAAGGCAAACTGGAGAAACTGGCCTCAAGTGAATTCATTATCTTTGCCTTGGCCTTTAAGCTGTTCAATCAGACATGCAAAAAAAAAAAAAAAAAAGTGTCCAATGAGCTGATTTTAATTTTCTGCAGGAGAGAAGAGGGCACATGGAAGTTTCAGTGGGAAAGCAGAATTTAAATTGTCAGAGCAGAGAAGCACTTACCTCTTCACGTAACTTTATCAACTGCATCGTGAGAGCAAAAGAGAGAAGAGATAAAGATAGAGAGAGTGAAGGAGAGATAAAAAGCAGAAACATGGCAGGAAGAAGATCATTGATGTGGCTGGGTACGGAATTAACCTTGACGATTTATCTGTTCGCATGTTTAGCATTTGGAAATCATAAGACAAACACATAAAACGAAGCTAAACACCCTACTCGGGCTGAGTTTTTTGAACAAACAAAGATCAAGTCCTGGTGCTGTCACATTAAACAAAAAGCGGCAATGGATCGCACGGCGCGCAATATCAACTACCATTATCAAGGACGTCACATCACACAACTCGATATAGCAAAGAGTACAGAAAAATGAGCATATTATAGTCTCCACGGTTACAGTATGCTACAAAATATTTTGCAGATTTCCCTGTAAACACAAAAAGAAACACATGCCCTATGGAAGTGAGACAGAAATGCTGAGGCACTCAGCTGTCTCTCAGTGATCATATACTGTCAATATTTCATGGAGGACATGCATCCCAATAAAGGTGCCTCCTCTTTATATTATGTATGAAAAGTTACGCGAGGGTGCTGTACATATAGTGCAGATTATTGGGACAGCCACAGATCATGAAATATGAATCTTTGCATAGCTATACATTTTTGATGAAAGAGAATAGAATATAGAAAGCGAAGTAAATAAGAAATGCTATTTCTATTCCCTG
Organism: Pseudamia nigra; assembly: GCA_029823295.1. Taxonomy (NCBI): domain Eukaryota; kingdom Metazoa; phylum Chordata; class Actinopteri; order Kurtiformes; family Apogonidae; genus Pseudamia; species Pseudamia nigra. The sequence goes on from JAQQAE010001941.1 coordinate 4,545, forward strand.
TCCCAGAAAACATTGCATCTCTGATAATGAATCAGACATTTGAGGAAGGCGATGATCCCATTTTCCATTAATTATGCCTCGTCACAATTAAAAGGTTATTTCCATGACCTGCTCTTAAGTGAGGGCTGGGGAGAAGGAAGGAGAAAATGGGGGGTGTAATCATGGGAGCGCAGCATGTTTGGCAGAAAAAAGGAAAGGATTTTGTTTCATATAAAAAAAAAAAATGGCATGAATTATAAACTTGAAACTTTAAAGTTAAAGAAGCACTGGGTACAGGTATAGAATATGACATTATAGTTTGAGATAATTCAAAACAAGTGCAGAAAACAAATAAGTTTCCTCTTTCAGCTCTAAAGATCAGAACAATACAACTAACATTTAACATCTGCACTTTACTTACACTGAAATCCTGCACAATTGCAAGAAATCCTACACAATAATGAAAAAACAATAGTGCACTGCATACATTTGTCATTTTTTCAGTATCCCAAAAGTTACTACACTTAAAAGTCTATCTATCTATCCATCTATCAAGCAATAATGATCTCAAGTTGAATCTACACTATATAATACCTCAACCAGAACATATTACAATCTAGTATTTGTAACAGCATATCTCCTTGTAATTTCAGAGGGATCTCAAAAATAGTTCTTCCAGCATTGTATTTTTCTTACCAACCTAAAAAGTAAAACTAGAATGCTCATTGTGATAGTGCAAATACAAAAATACATTGGATATCTGTAATGTGGGAGGTAAACAAATATAATTGCATGTTTCTTTAAAGAGCTCTTACCCTTGAAAATGTCGGCACTAACAAGATGCATTTTAGCGTGGAAATTCTCTTTTCCAACTGAAGTAACAACTCCTCACTATGAGTGCATTAATGAAAAGGCCAAAGTTTAAAATTATACTGTGGATGTGAATGTGTTTGGGGTTTGAACAGACCAAGCAGATCCTGCAATCCCTCACCCCAGCTCTGCCATCAGTCAATGGGTACCAAACAAAACTTGTTCTACCTCATTTGTGCTGCCTGACTGATTGCAAGTCCTCATGGAGGATTTGTTAAAACTATATGAGGGGCATATTGAGGAGTGTTTCTAGCTTCTTCCTGTTTAGATTTATTTTTCTTTGGCTTGCAGTCTTTAGTATGGCCAGTGATGCTCACGTTGCTCAAGAGATACAGAGCAGTAAATACAGAATATTGTAAATGTTATAATTACTCCAGCATGAGCGCTTTTCCTTGTGTTTTTGTGATGCCAGCCAGTATTCAAAATTGCACTGCTGCAATTTTTCTGTTATGATAATCAGCAATTTTTTTTTTTCAAACAAAAGATTTTTTTTATCCAATACGGAATTCGATACAAGTGGTAATCTGCTTCCTTTGTAGCCTGTAAAATCTGGTCCATGCTGGCTCAAACCAGCACAATCTCTTGTGGCCAAGCCTTCTGCTGTGACTGAAATCGAAACTATTCCGTATAGTGTTCGTGTGTGGAAACTGTGTGTGTATTTTCCTCTTTGTGTGTGGTGTCTCTGTGAGTGTGTGTGTGTGTGTGTGTGGCGTCGGCGGTTGTGTGTGCACCAACATTTGTGCGTGTGTTGCATGCAGAGGAAACAGAAAGGAGAAAATGTGCAATGGTAGCCTACCACATTATTAAAAAAACGAGTGATAGTGCCAATTCAGTCTCTGTCCGCATACAGATAACGAATAAATGCCGAACTCTATTAAATCGTCCTTTAGCCATTATCGCAGGGCCAACACGCCATTTTCAGAACTTATGACGGTTCCCTATTTACTTAGCTATAAATCCTTGCCATGTAACCAACAGATTTGTGACTGGTAATGATCTGCTCAGCCAGGGCTATATGAAATGATCCTGACCTCTTTCAGATCGTCAGGAATTAAATTGACCGACTTGCCCCGGCCCCCACCATCTTTTCCCCTCTCCTATCACCGCCGTCTCGTTAGATAAAAAAACCCTGAAGTTCCGAGTACTCCACTCACAGCAAGACCACGACAAGTATTATCTCCACAACTTTTAAAATGAAAATGAGGTAAATACGGCACCTGGGAGAAAAAGGGAAAATGTATATCATCTATTTACTTTGCTTTAGCCCCAAGCATGAACTCCCTCTATGCCTTTATCTTACTGTTTCTGTGTGAATCTCCGCGTTTTACATTTCTAAGAAAGACTGTATAATTTTAATATTTCTTTCATACATTATGTTCACCATTATGGTCATTATTATTATTGGCATTATTGTCATTAACATTATTATTAGCATCATTATCATAATTTATAATTCTTATTATCATTATTTATTATTATTAGCACCACTATTTATTATTATTATCATCATTATTATTATCATTATTATTATGCTTTTCATAAGATGCATTTAGTGTGTTCACTATGGATGTGAGAGCAAGTAATTGATGTTCTATTTCTATAATTAAAAAAAAAAATGCAGATAGGTAAAGTAAAATAAAATAAAACAAACACCTTAATGTCCCAAGAAATAATTCTGTCAGTTTTCTTTTTTTAAGCACATCATGATTGCACCAAATATTGTAAGGTAAATTTCTTGTAGCTTTTAAGCATAATTATAAACTGCAATATATTACAAGCCATGGGGTTTTAACAATATTTTAGTTTTACATTCTATAAATAATAATTTATATTATGTTGATATGAAAGAGCAATTGGGACTAAAACTGGATGGTTTAAATGTGACACTGAGCCATGTCTTTTTTTCCTGACGTGTGTGTGCATATAGAGTTGAGAGTGACACATCATTTCACAGATTCATTTATAAAACATGTTGACGAAAAAATATTTAAATTAAATGTGTTAATTATTGTTGAATATCGGTTCTGAACAGTAAAGTATAAATTGCAAAATTTGCTATTTGAATGCAAAATGTAAAACTGCAAAATATTCTATTTTTTATTTTGAGCATTTTTTTTTGGTAGATGTGCAACTTCTGTATTAACTCGGCTTTCTTTAAAATAGTTTATACATTTTTAATGAAATATAATTTTAAATGAGATGTAATACTGTTTCAGCTCTTTTTTTTGATAGAACCCATCAGTATCTCAAATGTGACATTTCTGACAGAAAATATCCTAAGTTCTGCATAAAATGTCAGAGTCTCTTTTGTGTGTCACTAATTTGCCAGGAATATGCATATCAATTACATATCTTGGCTGGTGATACATATGTTTCCAAGATGTGCAGTTCAAGGGTCATCATTGAAATGGAAATAAGAAAATGTTTAAAAAAAAAAAAAATACAGACAACTTTATTTAGCGTTGCTTAACTGAGGATTGTCTAAATATACTCTGCTGCAGCACTGTGGGTTTAAATGTGCAAATATGCTTTTGAGCATCCCTCTTTGTCCCTTTTTTGAGAACGCACATTTGCGGATGCAAAGTATTTATTTTATTTGTGTGAGTCGATCATGTGTAACTTGAGACACAACACCGCTTCAACCCCTGCAAGCTGACAGCCGATTCTAGAGGCAATATATAATTAGTCAAAAGACGCCTGGTCACAGTTAAGAGGTACTGCGTCTGAGTGGCAGCTGTGCAGGTGAGTAAAAGCGACGTGCATCTTAAATGTTAAAACGCCGTTTCCAGGATTTGTTGACGTAACATTGTTTTGATGCAGCACCACAGTTTTTCAATACCCTTTATTCAAAACAAAAGTTTAAAAGAACATGTAGCATATTTTGGGCAATTAAGAACACAATTCAAGATAATACTTTTTTTTCCACTGCTGATTCTATAACAATTCTGAATGAGTCTTTTGTTGACATTACTCACAATTGAATTGGTCATGTGGTCTTTGTTGTTTTTCTCATATTCATAAGGCTAAACTGATATTCAATCAAACCAGTATTAAACAGTAACTTTAAAGATGGTAGATACAGGGATCAAAAATTATTTTGAATTAAGACTAATATTAAAATAAAAGAAATTTAGGGGATAAATCGTCATTTATAAAAAGCACATAAGTCAATTCCACCGAGATATTTTGGTGGTGTGTTGACCGTCACCATTAAAATATGCTACATCCTTATTCATTTTGAGTGTCTGTATTGTACTGGTTCACCACCCTTGGAGCCTAACGAAAGAAAAGAGAACAAGATTTAGCAACATGTCTGTGTGTGCGGACGCTGATGGAGGATCTATTATGGGCCTAAGTCCACACTCGGCTTGAGAACAGCTGTGGGATGACGGAGTCAGGAGGCTGGTTTTGGATTGTGAATTGAGCTGGATTGTGCGATTGTGTTTAGGTGTGTGTGTATGTGTGGGTCACAATCTGGCTTTGGCCAGACATTGGTCCCATGCCCTGAGCCCACTTGCTGGCAGCCCAGCTTTGCATTAAACAGTGTTCCTTCCGCATGACTTGGTGACAATACCGTGGTTTCAGCTTTCGATAGCCCCAATGAGGGGTCCACCTCCGCACACAGGGGGCCAGTCAGCCACCCACATCGGTATCCATTGGGCCCCTGATTAGCACCTCACCTGGTTCTCAGAGGAGCCGGCGTCATCCCCCAGGAGCTCGTTGCGCACCTCATCACTGTAGGCAATACGTGACCTTTTCTGCAGGGGGAGGAGAACGAGGGAGAAGGACAAAAAGAAGAAGAGAGGAGAGAAACAGAAGAGAGAAAAAAGAGAAAACAAGTGGGGAAATATGGCTTAGTGCTCTTGTTGATGCTAAAAACAACAGGCATTCCTTAAGCACGAGAGCCCCCTAATGGAACTCTGTGACAAACTTGCAGTCATACACATGCAGGTGGTGTGTCTCTGTGTGTGTGGCAATAGAACCCATGTACTGACAACAAGCACTTCTTGGTTTATGCCCATGCCTGCTTCCAAGGTGATCTACCTACTGCACTTGTGCCACAGAAGTAGTGGCAACCCCCCACCCCATTCCCCACCCCTCCCACCTTACCCACTTAAACAAATACAAGTTGAGGGATAAAAAACCTCATCTTGTGTGCATGGAGAGGCTGTGGAACAGGGGACAGGGGAGAGGACCAGGGAGATGTATTATGAGGAAGTATCACTTGTCAGCGCTAAATCTTTTCTGGGGGCTGTCACTGCTGTCATCCCAGTGCTGTGGCAGGCTCTGTGATAACACCAATGCTGAGACTCAGACAGGGAATAATTCATCACCCATTGGCGGCCCATCGGATTTGGGGTTGCCTCTCTCTCCCTCTCTCTCTCCCTTTCTTTCTTCCTCTCCTTCTCCCTCACTCTCACACACACATATACACACATAACAACTCACTCTTGCTCTCTCTCTTTCTCTGTCTCACTAGAATAAGAGGGAATGCCATGTCCAAAAAAAAGCCCAAAACACACACATTTCATACACACTTCAGAGTGTGCCACCTCCGATTGTGGAAGAGTGGGCTGCCGTTGTACTGCTTGTTTACAGACGCCCGACCCATGGAAAAACAGCCTCTTGGCATGCCCTCTAAACTAAATACACACCAGCAGCAGACACAGAAAGTGTTTACTAAGCCTCCTTCGCTTTCTCTCCCTGCCTTGACAGGGTTTCTAGGTGGGCTGCAGGAGGTGGGCAAAATCAAAGACAAACACCAGCATAGGAATGAAAATATCACTTTTTCTCAACAGGAATTCTTTCTATTTTCTATATTTACTTAGTCCTCCACTCTAAATAAATAAAACAAAGACAGAGAATCAGTGAAGGAACACCAATTACCTGGTGGGTACATTTTTTTTTTCCTCAAATACAGGATCCTTTAGCACTATCTTTCTATTATCAGCAAAAGTTTGAAGCTATTGCACGAAGTGCTTTGATGCTACCATCCATGAGAAAAGCGCAAACCAAACTTAAATAAAGCCAATTCTAAATTCAAGAGTGATGATATCAAGCTCCTTGATTGAAATAACTTTGGAACCAATCACTACCAAGCCAGCATATTTTTTATTTGTCTCTCATAATCTGGAGCACTGAGTGGAAAGTCATGGCTGATGTGATTTGGCTGTTATTATTGTGATGGTGAGGGCCACAGTTCTCTAGAGTAATTACTGACTAGACGGAGGGCCTGATTGACCCAGACCACAAAACCTATTAGATAAAGAGTGCACCCAAACAATGCTGAACCACTGGGACCTAAACTACCCACAAAACGCCTACTGCAGGGCAGAGAGGAGACCAGCAGCACAGACACAAATAATGCACCAGTCCCCATTAAAACCACACATTACCACAGGAGCTCAACACTTTTCATTTCATATAACGTAATTCAGAATATTTCTGTTATTAGTTTATGGCGATGCAATTATCACTTTGCTCATTATGTCGGAATAGTGTGATATATACAGTATTTAATTATTGTCAATTCAATTGCAGAAAGCCTACAAAAACATGTAAACTGACAAAGAATGCATCATAATCAAGCTTGTAACGTTTGTGAATCAATTAGTACCCCCAATACTCTTGAGATCATAAAAGTAAAACATGTATGAACCCTGCTACATAAAAAAGTGATGTCAAAATATGTTTCATAACAAGGAATAATCCAGAAAATCATAAGTTACACCTAAAAAAAATGTAATTATCTAAGAGATGAAATGCAGTTTTATGTCAATTTCAATTGTAATTTCACATTTGTTCTTTTAAGAGTCCCGTCATTTCTGTAAGAATTAATAAATGGCCATTGTGCTATGCTGTCAGGACATCTGAAGACATTTCAGATTTGAGTAAAATAAGAGAAAGGCAATAAGTGTGAATCTGAAGACAACCTGTAAACTTGTACACATATTTTTTGCCAGAAAAAACACCCACATACCCCATTTAAGTGGAGTTTCATCTTAAAGAGCTGCAATGCAACTTGGGGAGAACAACGACTTTACCAGTAATTGAGACGAGGAAGCCTGAGAAAAGCATTGATTTGAATGTTAAGGCTTACGTCGCCTTTTAAACCATGTGCACATTTTTGGTTGTTCTAAATAGCTGTTTGTTACAGATGCATGTATGAAGCAGTTCTGCAATGAAAACAGTCTAGATAACAAAGGGAATAAAAAGGAGTCATTGAAATGAAGTGTTGACGCTGCTCCTCCTGTACTGAGAGTATACATCTCAGTTTTTCAATTCCCCACTGGAAAACAACAGCTTCCCGAGTGATTAGTAGCTTTCCTTCTGATGTAAAACAATAACAGCTGTATTGACTGGTTAATAAAGTGACAGGTATTCATTAGAATGTATGGTGTTACACAAGAAACTGTTGGGTGACATCAGATTATTCCTGAGATCAGGAGGGCAGTTATTAGATGCCTGAACAACTGATTATGAAATTTTAAACAGATCTATAAAGAAAATTAATTAAAACTCTGTTAACCTACAGTACATAAAATAGAGTTCTGTGCATCTTGAGACGAAACCAACTAATCAGGCTTTCTACTCTAAAGAAGAATGAGCGCTTTCAAAAGATACCTTATTGCTCAGAAAATAAAAAAGTGCTTTTTTTAATCCTTTTGAAAGGTCTGTCTTTTGTCACTTTTTTAATCTTGGGTGAGAATTTGCTTCTATTCCCGGAAGCACACAAGAAAGTACAAAAGGTACATCTTAACTTTATGCAAAGTGGCCTGCCTTTAAAACTCTACACATCCTGTCAAATGCATCGATAGAGGTGCAGGTGTCCTGTCAAAAACACACGTTTTACCTCTGTTGACATGGAAAAGCAGACAAAAAAAGGAATTTTCTTTATCCATCAAAACGTGATTACATATGCATGCATAGCAATTCATATCAGATATGCTAATCAGTTCAGCATAATCCTCTGAGCAGCAAATTATATTTATTTAATTATAACAAATATATGGATCTTTTCTTTGTGTATAACCCTTTTATAGTGTGTGAGCAGGCATGAATATTATCTAAATAAACATCAGGGAGTTTAGTGCTGAAAGCTGAAAGTGAATCTAAATATCTGTTTACAATAAGACTATCAATAATGGCTAAACAATGGAGTTTCCTTTCAGAGAGTTTATGATATCCATCTTTTAACATTCTCAGCTGACAAAAAAAATTACAAAATGATAAGAATTAAAACTAAATGGACTGTACAGACATTTCAATGCCATTAAAGTCCCCTCCTTGCTTTTTTCCAAGCACACCGAATGACACGAAGGACAAGCACAAATAATTGTGGTGCCTGGAAAGCTGAAAAATGTAAACAGTTCATTAGATGTGAAATAAAAGGCGTAAAAATACCCAGGGGCAGAGTGTAATGAGGGGCCCTGAAGTTCCTCTGCAGATGCTTTTTCTCTCCACTTTCCCAAGCTTTTCCTTTTCGCCCTGCACACACAACTGGTAGCATAGCATGAAGAGTAATTAACGATATAAAGTTTACAATACTGCGGTCCCTTACAGGCTTTTTCACCAGTAGGAGAGCAGCCGCGCATTTCCAAATACAGACCCAATAACACTTATGTCCAGCTTCATGTTTTAGCCTAAAACTGCCATTTCATCTCGTCTTTTCAGACACAACTGTTCTATTAAGGCAGGGATATAACAAAAGCAGAATTGTAAAATAAGCAAATTAACAATTTCAGGTTTTAAACAACAGGTTATATTTTCTGAGAAAATATATTGAACAATCTAACCAATAAAAAAGTCTAAAACCTAAAATGAAACTGAAGTCACAGACAAAAACGTGTGCTTAGCTCAAAGGTTATCAATATCACTCCCTTTCCTCCCCCTGCTGTGATATTTTCCCAGGTGATGCAAGGACCAGTGCCAGCAGGTCCCACTCGGATTCGCTCCACAAGTGGGGGCAGAGGTGGACTGATGCGGCATGGCGTTAAAAGGAAACTGAGACCTTTAAGCAGGCGCAAGTATCACAACAGCATCTTAAATAATGCATCAGCGCTTGGCAGGGGTTTAACACACGTTGTCTGCACAAAAGGAAAACGCACACACAAATTGTTGTCTCGCTTCTTCTACTCTCCTTTAACACAAACAAATTGAGAGAGGTTGTTCAATTAAGTAAGTGCTCTTTTTTAATGCATTTGATATATTATCAGACAAAGACAAGCTACTACAATTGAGACTGTCACAGGAGGGTGTCATTTGTGCTTTTGTTTTTTGTGGTCTTTGGTGCCATCGAATCCCCCACTTCTGTCTGTTCTGCATGAGAGTATAAACGTGCACGAGGGCTATCCCATCTAAAACTGAGGCTTTCACGAGTCTTGCATCCCGGGGAAAATTCCTTCAGAGGATGTACACGCGCAACATATGTGAACAGTAACCCGGTGTGTGTTCTCTCCTACTAATAGAACTGCAGCAGTGGTAAAGAAGCCGGAGCCTTAGATAACAGCATGGGGCCTCTCATTAGCTCACAGGTTAGTGCTTTGGTGGCTTCTACACACATGGCATTGTGTTTTCCTTCCATGAAAAAAACCTAAAGGAGTCACACAGAAGCTGTTGTTCAAAACACAAAAGGTAAATGATCAACCATGGTGAGGTAATAAATGAGCCTCTGACATATCTTAACAGGTACGGGGGTAAGAAGACTTTTTAGGGGTGACAGTGTTTCAGCTTCAAAAAGATCTTTTGTCATAAAAGAAAACTAAACATGACATGGTCAGTGAGTCTTTGACATTGTAAGCCTCGCACCTTTCATTCCATTTAAATTTTTTATTAGTTAACAATAAAAAAATTGAAATTATATCAGCAAATCTATCAAACAGTTTTAATATTTGAGTACAAGTAAACAGGATTTTATCTCTGGGGGGAAATACCTGGCTGTTTCCAGTGAAGGAGTGCACCTTTCTGATAGGGGCCTTTTATGCTTATACCTCTGTGATACTCACGGAGTATTTCCCTGTCAAAGTCATTTCTATTGCTAAGTACAGCCGAGATCAGTCAATAAGCCTAACGACTGTACCCACAAAGCGAGAGGCCAAGAGACCGAAAGAGAAGAGAGGAGGGGGCTAAAAAGGATTGCAAGTGAACTCTAAACAAAAGAGCAAATTCGAGGAGGGCTTTGATTGAAGAAGTGCCATATACTTTTTGAAGGCCGAAGGATCATCTCTCAGTGGTTATATCTTTAAGGCACGAAGGCCCGATTAAACTCAATATTAAAATATGGAGACACATCTAATGAAAAATCAAAGGCTGTGTCTCCCCTCCTACACCCTATCCTTCCACCTTTCTTTCCTTTCTCTCTTATTCCATCATTTTTTTCTCCTTTTGCCCATGGTTGTGTAGGAGGGGACAGAATGAACGAAAGACAGAATGACAAGAAAGGAAAATAGAGCAAGAGAGGGAAAGAGAGAAAATGGGGAAAAGAGGAGGGTTATAGAGATGAGGGACCGAGGTGCTGGTGGTGCAAAACAGACACAGACAGCATTGGTTGGAGGAGTAAATCAATAGAGCAGAGCCGTCGGGGAGGCAGGCAGCCTGGGCAAGGAGAGGAAAGAGCAGAGGGGAACGAGCACAGGGGCCCGGGCTCCGATCACAACGCTGGCTTCTGGCGTGCAGTGGGGAATAAAGTGGGCCTCCCTGGGTCAGCACCAGAGAAAAAGGTGAGATTAGAGGAAAGTGGAGGAGGGATTTTTTCAGAGTGAAGGTGGGAGGGGAGGGAGAGGTGGTTGCTAGAGAATGACGAGGAGAGTGTGTGTGTACTGGGGGGGTAAGAAGATGTGCATTGCAGGATACCTGGCAAGCCAGGGACCAACCGGCCCATTAGCCTGTGGCTACCTACATATGGTTCACTGATCCCTCTGCTGAGAAGAGCTCCTCTCCTATCAGTCTTTCCATCTTTTTTAAAGAAAGAAATACCTTCACTTATAACCCTTTCTCTGCTTTGGAAAGAGGTTCACTCCTGACCTCGATTTATGATTCATTTTTGTTTGATGTCTATTCTTGGAGTGTTATCTAAAATTGAAAAGTGTAATAAAAAAAAAGAAAAAACTAGACACAAAGGGAGAGGAGTCGGGCCTGCTGAGCATGTGCGTGTCTGTGTCCGACAGTGGACACGCACAGAGTAGACTATCTCCTTCAGTGCCTTGCCTTTTCTTGTAATGTGACCATTGTTGGGGCTGAATAGCTTCCCAATTAGCATAAGAATACAGCAGCACACATAGGGACTTAGCCAGATCATTATCTCTATATATTTATGTATACTTTGTTATTTCACTAGCCAGAACACATTCAAATGCTGATGAGGCCAGTAAGGCCCCCTTCCAAAGCCCTTCCAACATGTGCCCTCCTGAACTTCCCAATACACTAACCAGTTTCCTGGGAGTCTGTAGGTTTGTACCGGAATTCACAACAGTGGTTCAGAAATTATGCGAAATAACCAACAGAGGTTTCTAAATAAGAGTCTGTAACATCTCTTCAAAAGATAAAAAAGGGAAGAAAGAAAGTATGTTACATTGAATAAAAATAAAAAATAAATATTAATTTGATGAGTAATTTGTTAGCAAGTTTGGGAACTGAGATTATACTGAATTCATAGTGATTTTATTTGAGCACTTAAAGCAGAAAATGTGTTGTGTGAAATGGATAACTTCTAAACAAAAATGCACAAAGACAAAAATGTACAAAAGGCTTGACAATACAGAACAAACAAGTGCTCTATGTTGATGAGGGGAACAAAACTAAAGAGTTTAGTCTCACTGCAGGAGTAGGCTGATGCTCTAATGGTGTCCAACCTCTGGGATAATTGAAAAAAAACTTAATTCATCTTCCACAATGTAATTCTGATCAAGGCCACAGCCAGAATACGCTGCAGGCTTCAAAAACACCAGAGAAAAGGCAAAATTGTCGGTCGCTGAGAGCAAAAACACTTTCTCTCTTTCTCTGGCGTGCTCCCTCATTAGAAACACTTAGGATGAGAGGTAGAAACTAAGTTTAATTGTGTGTCTGCATGTGTGTGCCTGTTTGTGCGAAGGGGGAATGAGCAGGGTTAAAACATGTGTAAACATGGAGCTTTAACTATGAAGAAAGCCACCAGCAAGTGCCTATAAAGATGCAGTGTAAAAAGCTCTTCCTCTACTTAGCCCTTTCCTCACTCCTGCCTTCTCTGAGACTTACTTATTAAAAAGCAAATGCCTCTGCCTAAAATACAGGGGAAAAACACAGACCCAATGATTCATAATATATTTCATAAATACTTCATGAATCCCTTCGCCATACTTAAGCCAGACTGGCAAAAAAAGAAAAACATTGTCACCTATTCTAGTACCCGCTTGTCAGCACATCACTGGGGAGTGGGTGTCACATGTCACTTCTGGTTTACACTACTGCGTGGGACAGGCTCTGTGCACAGAAACCGGGGGTAGGACAGAAAGAAGAACAGAAGAAGAAAAAGTGAAGGGGAGGTGGAAAGGGGAGCAAAGAGAGGGAGGAGGCGGAGGAGGAAGGGGGTGTTATCATATCATTGCCCCATGTCTTTATATTTTCTCCCTTATTATCTTTGGCCCCCACTCACTCCAGTCACTCAATCACACAAGCCCTGAGGACAGCGAGGAGACCTGGGAGGGCCTTCACTTCATGGCAGACTCTGCCAGACAAGCGTCTGAAAGCTATACTGATCGCTGTCAGTGTGTGTGGAAGTACAGCGACTTTGGAGGGGCCAGGAGAGATAAGCGAGAGAGGAAACGATCGCATGGAAGGATAACGGCCGAATTTGCACACTGCCAAACAAAACCTGTGCTCCAGGCATAATGCAGATACGCCATCCATACAGACAAGTGTTAACATAAAGAGATAGAGAGCAGAGAGTGATCTGCTTACAAATTATAGGCTGTGATTTCTGCAATTCCACTACCTGTGACAAGAAGTAATGACATTAAATTCATAAGGGTGACAGTGAAGATCTGATATTATTCACACTTTTCTACTCATTTTTCCAACTAACATACATTCTAAAAATTTTCCACAAGTTTAATATCAGTTAAGGACACATTCAAAAATAGAAAAACGAAAAAGAAAACCACTAACTGAAATTAAAATAGAACCTGAAGGACCCCTTTGCCAAAAAAGAAACATGACAAGAAAAAAAAAAAAAGATTTAGAACATAAGTGTTGACCATAATCCCTCTTGAAAATAAGACATTCACAATGAGGCTAACCTGTGTAAATAAAAGGTGAAATGAATTTTTTTTAAATTACTGTGATACAATAAGATTTATATCACAAAAATTGCACTTCAGGCATTAAAATGGAATTTGTATGAATCAATAACCTGGTTTCCATCTCATCGTTCTAAATAATATGTCAATACGGTAAGTTATGAAAGTGGTACTTTTGTCCTTCTTGTGACACTGTCCTTTGACCCAGATTTGACCCCATAAAAATGGTGTGTAGTCTTGAGGTTTCAGCCTTGAATTGCTAAGCGCCTGGAGATAATCTTGGATTATGATTGGTGCTATACAAATACAACTGAATTGAATTGAATTTCAAAAAAAGGCTAATCCACAAATAAGTCCCATCTTGGTGTCCATAAAGAAGACATGGCCAGCCTTGAACGACACAAATCCACAATGAGCTTGAGGAGGACAAACTGCACACAACAATGTCTGAATGAAAGACATAATTCAAAAGCAGAGAAAAAGATCTATTTGTTTACATCATACATCTGCACTCGGCTCAGAGGAACTATAAGGGAAAAATCCCTGTCAAATCAGGGAGTTCTTTCATGACTGGTTATGAGTGATTAGACTTTGGTGTCATTGATGGATTGTTAAGCAACAAACCATAAAAAGAGGCAATCTGCCTTTAGTGTTCAGTGTTTAATAAGAACAAGTAATCCAAGGCAACCTAAGGCAATTTTAAGTGTCTAACATCCAACTTATGCCGGTTTGTCATGTTGTTTATTAGAAGACACAATAAGAAGGACAAGGGCCAAGCAAGAAGTTTTCCACATGAATGCGAAAAATAAAATATAAATCATATTTGGTGTGGTTTTAGAGGGACAGGTATGGTTGTCCTATAATCTACAATCATAAACATATCAGAACATAATTACCAGAACTTTCTGATGAATATTCTGTATGTGTACATTGTCAGTGCTTCTTAAGATGAAAACATAACATTAAAATAAGCTACTTTGCAAGCTCATCTTTGACTTTTACAGTTGATTGTACCAAATATAATGAGGGTTGGACCACTATTTGTTAAACCAAAAAAGTCTTCACAACCTTGGATTGTCTATGACCCCTAAATGACATTCAACATAAATATTCAGAAAATAAATAAGAAATGAGCACCCGCATTACTGTCTCACTGAAGAAGGCCTTCCCAATACACAAAAATAAGGGCTACACAATATATTGAACCCCAACTATAATTACAATATCAGAGTATGCTATTATATAATCAGAGAAGGCTGCAGTTTAAAAAAAAGGTCCAGATTCAGTAAGATGAGGATGTTCTAACTGGAGAAAAAGAAAAAAATAACTACAACCTCTGTTGTCTGGTCATGTTTTGGATTTAATGACACTGAGACAGGTATTGAATAAAACATTCAAAATGAAAGCCACATTCTGCTCTGGTTTTTTTAACTGCTAGTTGACCGTATGTTTCAGTTGAGAAAATACACATTACAGAAATGAACAATTTGTGCATTTTCCTTGTAAAACAAGCAAGCAGACTCAAACTGAATTTGTTAGTGCAAACTGCAGAATCGTCCACAATTCAACTTTTTTGTTATTAAAGGATCTTGCAGTGCTAACACAAATATAACTGCATTCACTGCAAAATAAATTGAAATTAAGACACCAACATTCATCTGGCAACATCTTGGAGATCTGCTGTGGCATTAAGAAATATTAATTAATTATGACTGACCTTCAGAATTTGGACTTTAAAAAAAGGAAGAAATTAAGAACCACTAAAAAAAAAAAAACCTTTCAAAAGCACAAAATATGTGAGTCACATCAAGTCAAGAGTCATTTAACTGTTCAGCAAACAGTTCATTTTTCTGGATGAAGGCAGTCCACATAAAAAAAAAAAAATTCATGAGTTCCATTTATTTACCTTGGCCTCACATTAGACTGGTTCACATTTCAGACACATTAAATTTGATCAGAAATGATCTCATTTGTGATTCTTTTACTTCATTCACAAGATGCGCTTTAAAAAGGTCCAGTGTTCTAGTTCATTCAATAGCACACTCAATGTTTGCCCCTGCTGAAAACTATTTCTTGAAGGTCACTAAGCCCTTATGAAATTAATACACCTTTTTCATTCCATTCACCTTAGTGTGCCTACCAAATAAACTGTTCAATATTTCAAGGCTGAGTGATTCTTTGGGAAAGCATTAATTATCTCCCCAGGCAGACTCTAGGAAACATTCTAAAGGTTTTTATTAAAGAAAAGCCACACATCCACTTGAACACAACTGAACCATCCAGACAATACTGTAACAGACAATCAGAAATTAGAATGTGACAGAAGCATCCCTGATCGAGTTGGCCTAGTGACTCAATATCAAAACACAA
This sequence comes from Pseudamia nigra, assembly GCA_029823295.1. Lineage (NCBI taxonomy): Eukaryota > Metazoa > Chordata > Actinopteri > Kurtiformes > Apogonidae > Pseudamia > Pseudamia nigra. Next base: position 20,036 of record JAQQAE010001941.1, read on the forward strand.
ATAAGATCATTTAATGCGATATCCATAATGGAATACATTAAGCTGGGCTGGAGTGCCAAAAGGAAAATAAGAAAAAAAAAAAAAAAAAAAATCATTTTTCAACATTTCAAACCTCACAGAAAAGGACCCTGAAAAGTTTAACACTGTATGTCACTTATGCAACATTTGTCTGTCTCACTTTTAACATTTTGTCTGGACATGCTGCAATATTGGTCCAAACCTCAGAGGGATAAATGATGAACTGTTTGATAAAAGCTTCATCTTCATGGTCCTTGATGACAGTACACAACACATGGTGATAAAAACACAAGTTGATGTAACGCACTGCAGCTTAAAATACACAGTGCTTCTCATGCCTTTAATAAAACTGCCTTGACCATCACTGGCACCTATTCCTAAATAATACAAGAAAAATGTGATGCATCCCAACAATAAAACTGGAATCTTAATAACTACAAATTAACCTTTATCAAAGTCAAGGACCCGTGAATATTAAACCTCTGCAGTTTAGACCAGAACTGTGTTTTCGACCACAAAAACAAAGAATTCATAATGGTAAACTCCCCCACTTCAATGCATTTTCAGGTGGGCAAGTATTAGCAGCAACACATCGTGTTAAAACCTTAACTGACAGAAGAGGAAGTTGGGGGCTTTCACCACATGGACATATCAGGTAACATTATTTTCAGTCTCTATTACGGTACCATGCACAAAAGAGTTCAGACATACTAATAAGTGGAAGAATTTATCATAGCAAGTTCTATATATTAGAAAGCAAAAGTAATTAGTAAATGTGCCCAATATTGTCCTTGCTATGTCTTAAGAAAAAGGGAATTTTTAGTGCAACATCGCCATCTGCTGTAAGAAGAGGCTAACAACGACACCAGGCATGAAAAGTTCAACCAATACATTCTTCAGGAGTGAATCAGGAACATTTTATTTCACATTAGAACATTTCATAATTACTCATTAATGACAGATGTAGGATAGGTGTATGTTGAGCAATTTAATTTCCATATGCACCACTTCTGCTGAAAGTGTATTAAAACAAACTATGAACAGTTGATTTAGTCCTTTTGACATGCTCAAGCAACACTAAACAGGTTAACTAGAAGCTGTTAGACTAAAAATATTTCCTGCTCTGAATAAATTTAAGCACAGACCTAAAAAATCAACAAGAAGCACCTTTGAAAAGGACAAGAATGGAAAGGCTTTGATATTCAAAATATGTACTGACAACAGAGAAAACACCACAAAGTATGAGTTTCAAGGAGTGACACAAAAAAATAAATAAATAACTAAATCAAGTCTAAATTTCTGAGCTAGTGTTACTTTGTGACAGTTTATGGCTGACATCTCATCATGCCCACATGAGAGCCATCAGACATTTACAGTGAGCATGGTACATATTTTTGCATCACATCCTCGAAAATGGATTGTGTTTTGTAAGGCACAGCAGACGTCTGTGGACTCCCACCCTCCCTACTGGGATGGACCAAACGCAGGCCTTTGAAGACAGTGGCTCTGTTTACCCGATACATTTCATTAAATTAAGCCTATGTTAGGCCTCCTCTTTGTCTGATCAAAGCCACTGCTAAGAGCTATGCCATTCTGCTTTTCCTGACTTGAAGGCAACACCATCAAATAGGATTTTCATTGTCCTTAATTTTTTCCCCGTTCTGACTTCTACTTTCTGGTCCCACTGGTGTCCCATTTTGCTGCTACAATACCTGTTTGTCATGGACCACTACCTTTCAGACCCCCACTGTCCTCACTATTATCGGAATGAAGCCGTCAGCCAAGACAACAAAGCTCCATCTTATATATACACCTTTGGGATGGTTGTTTGATAAGTTGTCTTCCTGGATGAAATGGCTGGGTTACTGAGGTCAACTCAGGCACTGTCTGGAAAGGAGCAGGAATGAGGGCTCAAGCTGGCACACCGGTGGTAGGAAGACTTCAAACCATGGGTGACTAGGAGGATGAGAGAGCCGGTGCAGGGGGGAGACACCCATGGGAGGACGGTAGGGGGTAGGGTGGGGGAGGTATGGTATTGAGGGAGTGGAAAGGCCTTGATATCCACAGAAAGCACAACAAAGCTTGAGATTTTTACATTAAAAAGAAAGGAGTTTTTTTTTTTTTGCACTAGACACCTTTCGAGCTGAGTGTCATGTCCTCCCTGGACCAGCAGGAAGTGAGAGGCTGAGCTTGGCTATAGAATTTGGCACATCTGAGACACATCTGAGAGGGATGAGGCTTTTTTGCCCTGTGAATGCTTACATCAGATTTACAGGAGATTGGTTAAACTAGATGTTCCCCTGTCAAGTGGGTGCTCCTGGATTAAATGCAGTCAGATCTGACGAAACCACACACATGGATTTATCACTGGAAATTACTGCTTGTTTGTTGTTTTTTTTAAGCGTGACCTCTATTTAACCAGGGAAGTCATGAAGAATACATTCTTATTTACAATGCTGGCAAAAGGCAGGGCCTCTTGATGGAAATGGAGTAGATAAAATGGAAAAACGAGAAACTTAAAAGTAGAAGAACACAGTAAAAAGATTTTTCAGCACATATACAGTGGATATAAAAAGTCTACACACTGCTGTTCAAATGCCAGGTTTTTGTGATGTAAAAAACTGACACCAAGACAAAAAATTTCACAACTTTCTCCACCTTTAATGTGACCTATAACCTGTGCAACGCAACTGAAAAACAAACTGAAACCTTTAAAAGGGGAAAAATTAAAAATAAAAAACTTAAAATAACCTGGTTGCATAAATATGCACACCCTTTAACTAATACTTTCTTGCAGCACCTTTAGTTTTTATTACAGCACTCAGTCTGCTTGGGTAGGAGTCTATCAGTGTGGCACATCTTGATGTGGCAATATTTGCCCACTCTTCTTTGAAAAACTGCTCCAAATCTGACAGACTATGTGGGCATCTCCTGTGCACAGCCCTCTTCAGATCACCCCACAGATGTTTGATCGAATTCATGTCTGGAGTCTAGCTGGGCGAATCCAAAACCTCAAGCTTATTCTGGTGAAGCCATTCTTTTGTTGATTTTGATGTGTGCTTTGGGTCATTGTCGTTCTGAAAGATGAAGTTTCTCTTCATCTTCAGCTTTCTAACAGAAGCCCAAAGGTTTTGTGCCAACACTGACTGGTATTTGGAACTGTTCATAATTCCTTCCACCCTGACTAGGGCCCCAGTTCTAGCTGAAGAAAAACATCCTCAACGCATGATGCTGCCACCACCATGCTTCACTGTATGTATGCTGCTCTTTTGGTAATGAGCAGTGTTGTTTTTGCGCCAAATATACCTTCTGGAATTATGGCCAAACAGTTCAACCTTGGTTTCATCGGACCATAACACATTTTCCCATTCGTTTGGGAGATTTCAAATGTCTTTTTGCAAAATGAAACCAGGCTTGGATGTTTTTCTTGGTAAGATAAGGCTTCTCTCTTACATGAAGAAGACAGGAGATTGTTGTCACATGTACTACACCAGGTGTGGCCAAGTCCAGTCCTCGAAAGCCACTGCCCTGCTTGTTTTCCAACGGTCTCTGCCCTACCCACTGTTGATGACCTGGATCAGGTGTGCTCAGCCAATCAGAAGCTGGAAGATACAGTGGGTGG
>JAQQAE010001942.1:0-23674 GCA_029823295.1 Pseudamia nigra
TAATGAATAAATGTGCAGGTAGGGGTGTGTAATACATACTGTATATGGGAGTTTTTCGTGGGTCCAGAACGGATTAATTAATTTTACATGTATTTTTATGAAAAAAGTTGCATTGGACAACAACTGATTCAGATAAAGGCCATTATGCCGGAACGGATTGTCGTCGTTATCCGAGGCACCACTGTATTTAGAACCTCAAAATGAAGCTAAAACAGAATCCCCCTGCTTCTGTTTACCATGCAGTTTTAGTTTGTTTTTATTATCAGCTACTATATGTTTCCATCAGGCAATATATAAGTCATGAATGGAAAGGGTTTTAAAACATCTCCATCTTCTGTCTTTGTAGCATTCAGGTAAATGATCAGATCGTGGAGGTGGATGGAATCAGTCTGGTGGGAGTCACTCAGCTCTTTGCTGCAACAGTCCTGAAGAACACCAAAGGCACAGTGAGGTTGGTTCAAGGCCTTGCTCTTAAACCTGTTCATGCTCCCCCCATTCATGTAGCTTCTTAAGAAAATTATTTTTTGTTTTAAATGAGTTTTCTCTTTTTGATCATGATTATTCAAAAATGTCTAAGTTAGTACAGAGGAAGACTAAAGAAGCTCAGGTTTCTTATGCACTGGAGAAAATGGACAGAGACTGAAGAAATATTCTACAAATTAGAAATGACGGTGTGTTAATGAAACACTCGAGGTCAGATTGTGCAGTTTGTGGCTACGATAATCTGCAGGACTGGCATTAAATCTATAACTTAAAAGATTGTGTAACACCTGACAGTGAGGTCAACAATGGGCCACACCTCCTCATTGAAGGTTTTGTTCTCCTAAAAGGTGTTAGACAAAGTTATTGAGTATTTTCAAAGTGTTTGTGAATATGTCCTCAGATTTTTAAGAATTTATTGGTGAGTATCTTGGGACATCTGGGCATAAGAAATGAGGGTCCAGAAGTAATACATTAGTGTTTTTTTTTTCTTATGACTCAAGGCATTGTAAGGGTATAATATTTATCACAGGCAAATGAAACACCTACACATGACTGGCTAAAGCTGGCCGCACATAGAGAAATGCGACTCAACTCAAGTTGAAATCGGCTTGATGTGCAGCGGTTTCTGACCCGGATTTTTCAGTCTTGATGACGTCCCGACAGAAATCCTGCCGATTCAACATGTGAAATAGCCAGGACTCAGTCTCGGCGATGTGTGGCAGTCACGACTCCGACGTCGTGACTTTATCATCGGTGGACATGTCACAACTGGTCACAACGCAATCAATGTTCACTGTCAATAGATGGTGCCAGTTCCCAGGCGTGAGTTGTGGTGTCAATCTGCAGCTGTGTGCGAGGTTCCTTTAATCATGACTGATCCCAACTCAACTCAGAGTTGAGTTGGGATCAGTCACGTTTCTCTATGTGCGGCTGGCTTAAGCCTAAACTGAATTCCAAAATTTGCCTTTCCCTCTTGTGTGCGAGTTAGATGTGACAGGTACTGCAGTATGGCATTTCCAGACAACAAGTAACTATTCTGTTATGTGGGACACTAACAAACTCTTAAAGTGGGCATAGTTTATCTGTTTTAACAAGTTAATATTAGTGTTATGTGGCCCCAGAATATGTTTTAAGTTTCAGCTCAAAATGCTACACAGATAGTTCAGTGTGCAATTTGTCTACCCTACACATTTTCATCTGTTTCCACACAGGCTGTTTCAGTGTCTGTTCGTTCAAATGTAAATGAATTACTGCTGAGCACATGCCTTTCCTGTCATTGCCATGGATACCATCACTTAGGTGCCCTACTAGGGTCCAACACAATCCTGGTGGTTCTGATGGTTGTAGTGATCATATAGAACTAACTGAGGGTGTATTGGTAATTAAGCAATATTTTCCAAGTCCCCAGACCTGTTTTTATAATTGAAAAATAAATGGCATTTTATCCAATAGGTTTCTGATTGGTCGGGAGAAACCAGGAACGCAGAGTGAGGTAGCACGCCTCATCAGTGAAACCCTTGAGCAGGAAAAAAACCAGCAGCAGCAACAGCACCTGGATGACCCCTATGAGCACTCAACAGAGGAGGTGAGTCAGCAGGTCAGAAGTCTTTGGAAACTCGACCACCAATCATTCTTAACCCCTCAGCGGCACCCAGCCCAACCAGGAAATACTGTAGCGGCTATCTCTGAGTAAGCCATGTGTCATTATTGTGCTGTGGTGGAAGGGGTTCACTGAACTGCTCCCTGCCTGAGTTTTTAAATGTTTTTTTTTGAAGAACACACAGCCGTAGGTGTGTGTTTATGGTGGAGGAATGACTGTATGATGGGCTTCTTACGCAGTATGGAAAAGCTTTGATTTAGATCTCGGTAATTTCCAGTTTAAGTTTTAGATGTTAAGGAACAGAATGAGATTGACTATGAAGGAATGTCTCCTGCTGATTTTCAAACATTTTATTTCCATTTTCATTTAGCCATGTATATTTCAATATCATTGTCAGTACAAAAAAAAATCTACTGAGAAATCTGGAAAAGTGTGGACATTTGAAATGCGAAGTGTAGAGAAAATACAAAGGAGAAATTTAACATGATTTACAATTTGGATGGTGTCAGTTTTGTTGCACTGTGAGTTTGTGAGTACATGTGCTATTAAACTTCTAAGTCACAGATGCTGTTAAAGTCTGTGTTTCTGCTGAGCAATGCTGCTGAATTTCTACAGACAGTTGCACCCAAATGTCTGTCCTTTGGGCTGGCCCACTCATGTTTGGTTATGATGTATTTATTGCAGTGATCCATTCACTCAGATAGCAGTGAATTATGCCACTGGGAGTGTTGTTGACACATGCCAAGCACGTTTCCTGCACATGTAGGGTGTGTTGATGTGTGCAATATGTTATGCTCGTATGTGTCATATTTCAGGAGGAGCGTTATGAGGACGAGTCAATGGATGAGCGGATTCTCGGCTCTAATTTCTCTCCAGGGCGGAATGTGGAGGTGTTTGAGCTGCCAGATTCAGAGGCCTTGTTTATGCCAACCAACATGGACAGCTCTCAGATGGCATTCAAGTTCAAAGAGGTATCACACGCACCGCTTCTATATGACATTGAAATTGAAATGACAGTTTTGACGGTTCTGTTCCAAATAAAAATCTGATGGAGAATTTTAATTTTTCTTTTTTCATTCACAGCTCCAGCTCAAACACAGCATTGCGGCAGCTGACATCGATCAACTAAAGGAAAAGGCATGTTGAAACTGAAATGACTTTTTTTGAACAACGTTTTCAAGACACTTGTATAGTAGATTGTGACTATCATAAATCAGTATATGCCAAAGAAAATAAATTGGTAATGATCTGGTTTGCACAGTGGTAGACTCTTTGTACAAATAAGCAAAAACAATTTATATCAGTGTTTTCTCAAACTCTTGAACCTCCAATAAATAGGTTTGTGCTTTAGCAATGGTCACAAAATGTGACATTTGTGCGCTTAAACTGAATAAAGAACTTGAATTTAAAGCAGCAAGTGTTTATATACATGATATATTAAACAGGAAAATGTTTAAGAACAACACCCCCCTTCTTTCTAAACAGTCATGTCTTGAAGTAAAAACACAAATGTGTTAAAAAACTGAACCACTTGTTGCTAATACAAATCTAAAGTAATTTGTCCTCATCTCTTCATAGCTGCGAGCGGCAGAAGAGGACAAATCTTTGTTTGAAGCCAGAGAGACTGCACTGGAGCAAAAGGTTGAGGATGGCAATGAAAAGATCCTGAAGTTGGAAAGTTACTGGCTTGAAGCCCAGGCTCTATGTAAGAGTGTTAATGAACAATTAGCTGAGACTCAGGCCCAGCATGAGGCTTTGGACAAGAAGTACAACAAGGCCAAGAAACTGCTCAAGGACTACCAGCAGAAGTGAGTTTGTCTTGAGTTACACAACAGTTTTTGAAATGATATTTGCATGAATGACCTGAAGTTGACATTTGCTGATGGAGGAAAAATTTTGCAAGACACAGTGGTTTAGTCAAGTAATTTTATTCAAAAAAGCCTTTAAATCAGCAAACAGCTGAAAACAGCTTTTCTGTGTAATGAAAATGCAGTGCATCTCAATATGGAAAATAATTAGCTTAACGTATCTTCATGAAATAAACGTAGAACTATAGAAAGTGAAATGCATAGAAACAGTCACATGAATGGCATTGAGATAAATTCTACATATGAGGGAGACAATTGAAAATGTTTTATTTAAGAAAGTGGCAAATTTCTTCTGTTAGCACTGATTTCTAACACATTGTAAAGTTTAATGAACAAGTGATACTCTGCTTTCTGATCTTAGCAAGTGTAGATGGAATTTAGAAGTGAAGTTGTCATAAAATTAAGTGTATTTACAAGGTGTTATTTCCTCATTTCGTCCCCAGAGAGATAGACTTTGTGAAGAGAGAGGAGGAGCTGAAAAGGAGTCTAGAAGAAAAAGACAACTGGTATAAGGAGCAGTTGGAGAGTTTACAGAACAGAGTAAGACAAACCTTAGTCTAAATAAACACTTATTTATGTAGTCTTGCTGGAAGAACTGAAGTTAATGAGTGCTGTTGTTTTGTCCACAGATAGCAATCCTGGAGTCGAGAGGGGCCTCAACTTCAGAGGCTGCTCAGTACTTGGCAGCAGAGGGCAGACAAAGCAGCCAAGACCCAGTCATCACTGATGCACAGTCTGTTGACTCACTGCAAGGTAGAAAGGGTTGTTAGAATTAAATATAATGGATGTACAGCCGTCACAGTTTGTGTGTGACCTGTAAAACATTCATAAGCACACATCATAAACTGGGGGTAAATGATCAAAAAACACATGCAATAAACTGGAGTAAATGATTAAAAAAGATACAGTACATTAGTCTTGTAGTGTGTGTTTTGTTGTGTGTGTTTCTGTAGAGCAAGACTGGAGTGAAGTGGTCCCTGAGACGGAGCGCTTAGACACAAGTGCACACAGAGCAAAAGGCCTGCTGGCTCAGAAGGCAAAACGTCAGCCTCCATCACGGAACAAACTGAAGGAGAGTCTCACATTGGCTTCAAGTCACTCTCAGGTCACACAGCTGTTACATTGTGTTGATACAAACCACACTGTCAGCTCCCACAGGGTAGACAAGGCTCTGCAACGCGTCTCTCCGGAGCCATATGTGGCTCTTTAGTACCTCCCCAATAACTCCAAAACATTTGTACATCATCCACTTATAAAATATGTAGCCAGTAATTCACATTAAAAAAAACAACATACACTAAAATATTCAATAATATGCTCCATTACATATGATATTTATAGAACATAACTTTTTGATCCTTGGCCTTTTCATTTTTCTGGACCAAATAGGCCTTCAGAGCTCTTTTGTGTATATCTTTGTAGGCCAATTCATGGTGGTGTATTTTATATACGTATATTCTACAATGCAATGAGCAATTTTTTTGTCTGTCTACCAGTAAAAACAACAAATGTCAACTCTTTATTTTATTGTAGTTGTATAATTTTCAATGCACAAAAACTGTGCAGTATAAATTACAGAGAAGCCACAGTATGGTTGTGTATGTGTGTGTGTGTGTGTGTGTGTGTGTGTGTGTGTGTGTGTGTGTGTGTATTTTTTAAAAATTGGCCGTGGTATCAGAAAAGTATTTTTGCACCCCCAAGCAAATTTTCTGGCTCAGATGGTAAAGGCTACTGCCTCTGGGTCAGACCAACAGAACAACATGAAACTGAAGAAACAAACAGCAAGGCATGCTCACTGTCAAAATGCACCTCCCCTCTTGCGTGTTAAAATGTTTTAAAATACCAGATCTTTCAGAAAAAACAAAACCACTTCACAGTACTACCACAGTACCCCCTCGTGCTGTCTTTACTTTTAAAAAGCTAAAGAAAAGCTGCATCCAGTAGGTGTGAAAGGTAATGTATTAATATTAATATAATACCAGGTAAAGGACAAGTTTATATCCTACACAGCTGCCTAGATAAATACCTCAGGTCTGTCACATAGTGTGTTTACATGACCCAGCTACGGTAATTGGAGCAGAGGAGTAGATTATAGCTTATCGGCTCATCTTTGTGTTTGACTGGTAAAAATTTCTATGGTCAGGAAACGGAAGAGGAGGAAGAGCAGGAGGAGCAGGAATCTCCCAGGAGGAGGAGGAGGTCCATTCAGGAGAGTCTGTCCCTGCCTGTGCCCATCTGCTATTCAGGAAATGGACAGAAAGATGATGGTGGACAGACTAAAGATGTGTCCCGTGGTAAAGCAGAGTTATCCAGCAGCCCATCCTTGTCCCCATCACAGGGAGACGGTATCGAAAGCAGTGGAAGCCCCTCTTTGTCCCCGACAAAAGACGCCTCATCTTCGCAGTCTCCCTCTGGATTCATGCGCAGTGCCAAGAAGAGGGAGTCCAAAGGCAAGGGCAAAGAGCTTAAAGGTAGCTCCCAAAAAAGAAATCTGGTGTTTTTTGGCACCCAAACTCAAAAATCCATGACATTGCATTATTATGTTTTTACTAGTGATTGACTGATATGGGTTTTTCAGGGCCGATACCAATTATTAGTAGCAAAGGAGGCCGATAACCAATATTTGGAGCCGATGTTCATTTGCAGTAAAAGTGTAAAAAATTGGTGTAAAAATGTTGAATAATGCAAAACGCTTAATTTGGTTTAAATGCCTAAAGCATGTTTATTTAACCAAACAATTATAAAATAAATAGGTCTAGAAGTGCATGGATCCTAGACTCTCAAGTTATTGTAGTAGTCATGAGCTGTAGAGTTTGTCATAGGACTTTCATGCAGACACTCTTCTCCACATTACATACGTTCAACCCACTGCTAATAGTTTGCAGAGTGTTTACAGCCAGACCGGACAACTAACGTTACGGTATAAACTAATCAGTGTCCACCTTAGCGCGTTTTCCCTACAAGAAAACAAGAGTGAGCTGAGTTTACGTGCGCTCTCTCAATCACACACACGCTTTTACTATCACGGACTGTTTGTTGATTATTATCAGCACCTTCTTTCAAGTAATTAACAGACATGTCGGGAAGTACGGTACGTAAGAGGTACGGGAGGTACGTTGGCGGCAGCTAATGTTTACTCCGTTCTATTCTGATGCACACTGTAACGTTAGTAGACATAGAGCACTGGGATGTTTATTGCAATTTTGGGAGTACTCTGTTTACCTTCGGCACATGTTTGCGTTCTCCCGAGGTCGTCCACATGACAAAACGCTACCTCTGCCGCGTGTGTGTGAGTGAGGACACACACACTGCTTACTTTGTGGTTTGTTTTAGCCAATCAGATGGCACCGTGGGCGCCTGGGCAGAACAATGCTGAGACAGAAGCGACAGGAGAGAGGGAGAGGGGCGGCTGAGCCGAAATAACCCAATTTTAATTGATTTCTTGATATCGGCCCGTCAGATTAAAAACAAAACACTGATATATGTCAAAATTCCAAATATCGGCACAAATAATCGGCCCGGCCGATAATCGGTCGACCTCTAGTTTTTACACCTTAAATTTAAAAGATAATATGTATATGCATGATCACTAAATGTTGTGAACACCAGCATACCCACAAGTTGAACCAAAATGAACAAAACAAACAAATCAGGAAAATGAAAAAAAAAAAAAAAGATTAACAAAACTCATAAGCAAATTGGCAACCCAGAAAAAAAGGCTTCATAACTTTTGCTAAATTCCACATGACGACTTCAAAGCACATTTAATAACACTCCAACTCCAGTGATAGCACCATGGTTTTCAACAGTTGAGAGGATTCGCCTGATAGATTCACCTCCTGACAGGTGAATCTGTCACTTTTTGTTTAATCAAAGACATGAATCTATTTGAAGAAGTCAATATTAAAGATGTTAAGCGCTAATGTAGATGTGCAGTGTTTCATGCCAAGCCACCAGTATTTTTCCAATCCTCAAAATCCCTTTTTTATGCTGAGTGCTGAGAGAAGATTGAAGACAAATGTCTGATTGAGTGTCAGAATATGAAAAGCACACTCTGGTAGGTCACTTTTTAAAGAACACTTGAACTTATACTGTGATGCAATTTTAGTAATATTCACTACCAGAATTTCTTTGAGCAATTTTAAAGAAATTCTGCAGTTCAATTGATGGTTTATGACTGTGATTAAAATCAGTGTAATACTGTCCTTTTGTCAGACTGTTTCTGAGCTTGTACTTTGATTTCAGAGGACTCAAATGAGCCATTATCAGCAGGAAAACCCAAAAGACGGTTTCCTGACTTTGGGTAAGTCTGCACACTTACATGAAAACTTGATTACATTTCTTGCTTTATTATTACTGGTACTGAAATACTGAATTCACTTATCAATGATCAATCCAGGGGCCTTCGGAAGTCAGGAGGCAAAGGGAAAAAACATGACAAGGAGGCAGTGCGAGCATCTTTGGACAGCAGGTACTTTTTAAACATTGTTGTCACGTCACTCTCAGTCCGAAAGTATCTGACAACTGCTACACAGGACGTTCTTTGATCTTCTTGATGCCTTAAATGGGATTTTCTTTACTTAAACTGTATCTTCGTCTTCTCCACAGGGGGTCAGTGGAGTTGCTGGAAGAGTCTGGAGGGAACCTGTCTCCTGCAGAATCAATGACGAACATCCCCACATGTATGCCCTTCTCCTGGTTTGGAGACAAGGACCGGGACAGAGACCGGGAGCCTTCGTCTTCTAGTAGCAGCCTGCCATATGCTGCCACTGAGACCAGCAGTGAGCAAAGCCAGGACCGCAAGAACAAGGTATGAAACTTTTTACTGAGTGTCCAAAAATAGATGGGATGTAGACAACACTTTTGGCCAACTGTAGTTATTTATTTAGATGAATTAGGCTGATGTAACATCAGCAAGGTCATGAGTTTGTTTCCTCTGTCGTTTGTTCTAAAACTGTTGCTGTCTCTCTTTCATCATGGCAATATATTCAGGTTTTGTTGAAAGGGTAAAACTAGTAGGCACTTAATAGGAGGCAGTTTCCTGTTTTCAGACATTTGCCGTCATTGACCAATTCTCCAAATGAGACACTGTACAAGGGCCACACAAACTGGATCCATATGTCAGCCATCAGAGGCAGCAAGTACGAAAAGATTGGGTGGTTTTTCAATGAGTTTGCATCAAACGCCTTTAGTGAAACGCCCGGTTCGCTGTCACATAGAGACTGCGGTTGGGCTGGTGTTCCCACGATGCTGTCTAATGGATTCAAGACACAGACTGAGCCAAAGAGAAGCGATTACATAGAAAAGGGTTCTGTTGCTGCGTAGGGAGGTTTTATCAGCGCTTTGCCACGGGATGACTTTTCTCACTGAATCATGTTTCCTTTAAACAGACAAATCTCTCCTGGTCATCTTTATTCAGTCGCTCATTAGATTTGGTACAGTATGCACATTTTTGTTTTGCTGCCAATTTTCAGTGACACTAGAGCTTTACTAACAGTTGTAGTCTTTATTTGTAATTTCTCACCTGCACTTATCGAATCATCACTTGTTCTTTATGGAAGTATGGGTAGTGTTATACCTAACTAATATAATCTAACTGTCTGCATTTCAGAAAGCCAAAATGAGTCCTGTTGCACCAGCTATTTGAACATTCTGTATGTGTGTCAAATCAATGCTATTTGTATTGTGCAGGCTCTTTCATAGTCACTCACTGTGCTACACTTGAGCTGTCTTCAAGTTCAACATACAGTAGCTGTTGCAACAGTTTGCTGGACAGTATTTTCATTATTGCAAGTAGGGCTGCACAGTTAATCATATTGCTGAAGGCTGCAATTTAAACCATAAGATTTTGGAGTATTCAGGGTGATCTAATTGGAGAAATGGAAAAAATAAACATGACCTCCGTTGTTGGATTTAGAGTCACTGGGATTTTAGAATTTTGTGTTTTTTGCAACTTTAAGCTTGTGCATTTGACTAAGAAGTAAGTTTACATAAAACTAAATGACAAATCTACCACACTAATCAAAATATGAGTTTTTCACCAAATCATGCAGCCCTAATTGCCAATTTAACTTGTTTTTCTTAAAACAAGTAATTTTAATACAGCTCTACATGTTAGGGGTCAACCAATATCAGTAAAGAGTATTAATAATCAATAAGACTAATAAATAGGTTTTGGAACTGATATGCATTTGTTGTGAGGAAAAAAAAGATAATCCTATTGCACATTAATACTTAAGACACCCAAACTGTGAAAGAACATGGATGGAATTATACAGTAAATAAACATGTTTACAACCCACAACATGATAGTACATGTGGGTACTGTGCAGTGGGAAATGACTGGGACAGTACATTGAGGCTGATGTGGAAGTAACTTCAAGTTGTAATACCGCTGTTAGCAACTGGGATACCAGTCCTAATGCATATAGCATTAAGTTGAACTTCCCTCTGAAAATACTAAGTTAATAAATTTTTGTCATGGGTCAACATGGTCTCATGTTTTATTTGGATCTTCTAACAAGTGACCTGATGGTCCATCTTCAACTTGTTGTTCCGTTATTAAGATATCATGGCAAATAATCTGACAAATCACCCCTATGCTGGGATTTGACTGATAGGTCGCTATGGTAACATGATTTGTCGGCGGAGTTGGACTTTTGTAGCTTCTATTTATTTAATAGAACATAGTATTTCCCAATGGACGCTCGACTGTAGTTGTGGGTAAATGCTTACACACAACATTGTAATATGACTCGTCTTGTTGCTTGGTGAAGTTTTACCGAGTCAATAAGCTAGCAGTTAGCATTAGCTTGCCCATAAGGCTTCTGACGTACCGTACTACACCTAAGATAGCTCTACTGCCATTTGTCCAAATATGGTTATATATATATACAACCCGATTTGCCTCAAAACAGTCATTCAGAAACTGAGTGATGTCACCCTCACTTTGTCCACTGATGTATACAGTCCATGGTAGAGTCAGCAGCCCTATTAGTGCTACTACAACTACTGTACAAATCCATGTTATGCAAACAAGCACTCAGTTAAGTAAAGAGGAAAAACAGTTGATCTTTACTTAAAGACATGAAGGTCTTTAAATCTCAAGAATTTCTTTACTACACAAGTCCATACATGTTCTTTCACAGTTCAGATATTGTATTAATGTACAATGTTAAGAAATAAAGAAAAAATACAGTAGGAGAAAGTCTGTCCAAATGACTGATGGTGTACATCAAACAATTATGTAATATTTCAAAAAATGTTGTCAGTTTTAGGACTCTCATTTTAGTGCAGATGATCTGTTGTCACAGGATGTGGGATATTTGAATAATCATTTCAATCTTCATTCTTCTATCCACTCTCCATGTTACTGTTTTCAATGTACCCCTCACTACATTAAAGAACCACTCTGACCTTCAAATTTGACATGTTTTAACGCTGCTGTTTCTGCGGGAATTTAATAATTTTACCTCTACAGTTTGCGTCTCCACCTGCAAATGTTGCACTGAAACGTCCTCCCAAAAGATTATTTTACAAAGCTACTGTCACCGCGTACTGGGTGTAACACCACCCAAGATAAATGTGACTTGTTGAAACCAATTCAGAGCTTTAATTCCTGTTCCGGAATGACCGTAGATTGATTGCGACCTGACTTCAGTGCTGACCCAGCAGATGAAGAGTAGACTCACATTTGAGAAGCACAGGCGGTTGTGTCCATAGACTGTATACATTAATGAAGAGTAAAATATTACAGATGGACCCACCAGATCACTTATTATCCAAATAAAACATCTGAGACCACAATGACTCATGACAAAAATTAATTTTCTTAGTAATTTCAAAGAGAAGACCAATGTATCTCTACACGAAAAAGGCTTCCTGGCTCCAAATGAATGGTTCCCCAGCGGCCAACGGTGGTATTACAACTTAAAGTTACCTCCGCATCGGCCTCAGTGAACAGTCCAGGTCATTGCCCACTGGTTGTGTCAGAGCCAATGCAGCGGACTCTTAAATAAAAATGTTTATGGTTATAATAAATAACCATAAACATGCCAACTATCAGATGTATTAATCGGTTGACCCTTACTACATGCATATGCTTATTTAACATATTAATTATCTAATCATATAAACATGATTAGGACATCACCCTATACCTGTATGTTTTTGTCCTGTCAGTAGTAGTAATAGTACTGCTAGTGATTGTAGTCGCTGATGTAGTTTGGGTGGTGGGTGGATGTCGCTATGATCAATGTGAAGATTAACACAGCACTGTGAATTTACACAGCAGATACTTATCCCTGCCTCTTGCATGTTAAGATTTCCAGTGACTACGGAGCTGAAGATCAACGGCTTGGGTTGTGATCACAGCTTTAAAGATGAATTGTTATAATGTAGGAACTTATTGAACTGGCACAGTTGTAGTGTTGGATTTCTCTGCCTCCTCTGTTGTTTGGTGATGTTTGACTTGAGTAAATGCGTTCCTTGTTTCCACTTGTTCCAGAGTTTTTCAGTCATAGATGATTCTAATCCTGCCAGCCCCAGTTCAGACATCTCTGGGTTAGTCGCTGAACCCAATTTGTCTGGGCGCTCACACACTTTAATCTTCTCTTCCAGCGAGGTGAGTGCTCTCCTTGTTGCACAGTCACAAAAGCTGTGTGGGACGGCCTGATGCAGCTGAAAGGGGACCTTCTTAAGCATGCTCTGTGAGCCTCCCCCTTTCATAGTGCTGATTATATCATGAATGAAAGGGGCATAGAAGAGAACTGCATGTGTATGTTATAGCTGTTTTGTTTTGTATTAAAACAAGCCTTGTGGCTCGGCTTTTCTTTAGTCAGCTGGGATGTTAACAGTTTGTACTCTTTGCCACTGTTAAAACCATCAAGTAGAGCTTCATATTCTTTACAAGCTTCGGCAGACCACAAAACAACTTTGTCTGCTCAGCTGCCTGCTCAGTGCCCTTTCAGCTTCTGTTTTGTCCCCGATTTTTATAGCGTCAAAAATAATGTGAACTGCACATAGACTTACATTTGAGAACGTATGCTTGATGTATTGCACGCCTGAGTTCTTGGTGCCAGTTTGAGGAATTTGCACACTGCAAAATGTTTTGTTTGTGGTGACTTTGTTTTTGGTTAAAGGTTGTAAACATGGCTGTCATTCATTCAAACTTTTTTTTTCATCAAAACAAAGCCAAAGCAAATGGCTAATACACACTGTGAGCAGGCATCTTCAATATATTGTCTATATAACTAGGGCTGGGTATTGACACTGATTTCATGAATTAAAATCTGCTTCACAAAATCCTAGTTCAATTTGATTTCCCATTTATTTATATTCAGATGTTTCAGTGACAGTTGATACCAATTTATCTTGATTATGAAAGAAATTTAAAGAGAGATGATGCTGTAAATTATACAAGGAATATCATTTTGAAGCAGTCTCAATTTCCAGCCCTATTTACATTTTTTTTTTAATCACCTGGACACTAAAACTGAAGACCCTGGAATTCACTCAATTTTCAGAAACGTGACCCAGGATTGAATTACATAAATTATTTTTGTCAGATCACAAAAAGTCAAAACCTCGTTTTGATGGCTGACTTTCGTAATCTGTTTGTATAATGTGTTTCCTCTTTAGACGTTGGATGACGAACCAGTGGCCACAGGAAAAGAGTATCAGTGGCAGAACCGACCTGTGTCTGAATGGACCAATCAGCAGGTCTGTCACTGGTTGATGGGCATGAACATGGACCAATATACGCCTGAATTCACAACGAAGGGGGTGGACGGCCAGCAGCTCCTGTACTTAGACAGTGACAAGTTGAAGGTAAAAAACAAAAGGCCAACTATATGCAGACAGACATGTAGGGTTTTTTAATAAAGAGCCTCTGATGCCCCACTGTGGCCAAATGATCAAACAGCAGTTTCAGTCTTAAAATGACTGAGTCAGATTTACAAATATGATGTCTTAGAAGTCATTAGTTACAACCATTTTACCTAGTTTTATTTATTTATTTTTTGTAAATTTGTGTGTCAAATACATAGATTTTGTTTTGAAGCCTTTTGTTCATTGTTAGGTTTCTCAGTTATTTTATTCATTTTCTAGACATTTTTTTGGTTCATTCTGTGGGTCTTTTTTTCCATTTTGGGAATTAAGTTTTTTTTTGTTAGTTCATTTTGTTACACTTTTTTTGCTGATATTGTTTATTTTCTTCTTGGCAAGTTTTGTTCATTTTCATGATTATTTTATTCACTTTTGCTTATTTTGGTCAAATTTTCTATTTTTGTTCAGGTGTTTGTTCCCTTCATATGTCAACATACTACTTTCTTTTATATAAACATTTATTCATTCATTTTGTACCACATAATCTTCACAAGAGTTGGGAGGGGCTGGAGCCTATTTTTATATTAACATGGATTGTTTAAGTAAAAAAAGCTCATTTCTAATAAAAGAAAACAGTCTTGAATTTAGTTAAAAGCAGACCCACCTGAGATTTTTTTTAAAGTTGATATTATAACATAGTTTCCAAACCAGCCAGTACCACCACCCGCTGCTGAGAATATTTTTCGATTTTTATTACAAATTAGAAAACTGTAATACTGAAAATCAACAAATCAGAGTAAAATACTGTACACCTTTTGAACTGAACATCATACAGTCTTTACAAAAATCCAAGTAATTGTTGATGCAGTTTTTAGGTTTTGAACTCTTACAAAAAGCCATCACCTGTCACCAGAACCAACTCCTGCCAGTTCTGAGAGTTTGTAAATCATTTTATTAATTGCCCAAACAGATTAGTTTCTAATTAAATTACAGAAAACAGATACAAGCCCACAGAAAAACTGACATTCCAGGTCAGATGGTGAAACACATCTGCTTTTTAAAATATTCTAAAAGACATGGCTTCCGGATGCAGTCAAGTATCACAGCGCAACCTTTTTAAGAAGGTGGTTAATGAAATGAACTGAAATGACTCGGATGATCCAGTCCATCCCAAGTGGGAAACTGGGAAGAAATCCTGCATTCCATGCACAGATGCATAAACTGGGAATAAGGACATATTAATTTTGTTAGCCATGTAAACAGCTTAGTATGAAAATTGACAAAAAGGGCTAGAAGCCTGAAATTGTATGTAAGCAGTCAGATTCATACAGGTATATAGAACCACATACATCTTTAATGCATCAGTCAGTTGAACCACAGATTTCCTCATGGTGTTAAAATAAGATTTTGTGAAGTTCTTCCTCAACAAATGCAGCTGCAGCTTGTCTTGTTTAGTGACAGAAACATCTATCCCTTAATCTGTGCTCATGTTGTTTTCAGGCACTGGGTGTGTCCAGTCAGAGCGACCGGTCAACGATCAAGAAAAAGCTGAAGGACATGCGTAAAGCCCAGGAGAAGCTGGAAAAACTGCGAGAGAAAAGGGAGAAAGAGGTTCGCCGCAGCGGGAAGCTGCCACTTGGCACTGACTCTGTGTGTTGAGGTCACAGCTCACAGTGTTCCTGAATTTTACAACCAAGCAAAACACACAGAAACCTTTTTTCATAGCCGGTGCCATGCTGTTTACACAGTGTTAATGTCCACATCCACGGAACATGACTGCTTTGTTCCCCTCTCCTTTTCAACACTGTCTTCTCTTATTTTAACAAACTATAACTGAAACATTTTTAACACGTTGGGAATGTTAAAAAACTTGGGCTGAGTCTGTGACCAAAAAGGCTTTTCAGCTTTTTTTTTTTTTTTTTTTTTTAATTACCACTATAAAGCTACGAGTTATATTCTAAGACTATTTTCACATATAATGTAGTTGTTGCAGATCATGCACACATTTACCTACGGAAGTCAAATATATTCTGCCTTTTCAATATTTTATATTTTTGCTAGTATAACTTGTGCATTTTTCTTTTACAACTCCTTTATTGTACAGTACAGATAAAAGCACTATATTTGTCTTTTAAGCTTCAATGGGCGACAAGGTTTTAAATGTATAAATTTTATACATGTGCCTATAACTGCATTCATTTTTTACATAAATGCCATTGTTTTATACTATCTAAAATTTCTACTAAGTAGAATAGCAGGGCTGTCATTTTTGCTGAATGAAGAGCAACAAATCAAGTAAGGACAAAGTGAATGCTGCTTCTGTTGTGACTGACTGGCTCTGTGTTGATGAAATGGTACCGTGTGATGCTCCACATGTACTGCTACACGCATTCTCTACTGCCCCGTTAAACGGTGGCATGTGCTGAAGATGAGGACTTGTGTGAGTCTGGTGCACAGCGTTGTGTATGAATGTGAGGCTGAACAATTCCTCTGAACTTGCGTCCTGTACAGAACACAACATGCTGGACTGCAAGAAAATGATTCCATGTTTTCCATGTTCTCTTAATCAGACAAACAATTCTTGGTACATACATCATCAATAAACTAATTTTTGTTTCATGTGGTGTATTTGCATATGAATCTTTTTATATATATTTAAAGTCAGAAGTCACATTTATGCAGTCTAGTGTATTAATCCTGCAACAAACTACTTCCATGTAAATAGTCAAGTAAATATATCTGTAGTATTTTTATAGGTTCAGGATTAGGATGAACAATATCTTTGAGGTTAAAAATTGGACTAATCTGTAACCTCAAGGACCTGGATAATTCAATTTAATTAACTTTGTATTTACAGTATGTAACTCAGAAGATCTGCCTGCACCTGTTGGGGTTAGTGGACAGAGAAGAGGAAAAAAAAAAAAGAGTAGATGATCACTGAAACTACACTGTATCGGTAGATGTGTTGACACCTGACTGTTGCACCTACAGGAGCTTGGGCATCTCTTTACAATTCCATACGAATCGTTATATCAGTGATTTCCATGTTTTTGGTCGTAAGCATTGAATCTGGACAAAAACAGGAATAGAATTTAAAATTAACTCAAAATTAATAAAATGAATCAAATTCAAGCTGCTATAATGCCAAAAGTGATTTTGAACTTTTATGACAATATGACCTTTGACCTTTTGTCCCGTAGCTACAGGTGCCAGTCCCAAAGCCAACATGTTTGCCAGGCTTGGTGAACCAAGCTTCATTTGTTCTTGCGTTGGAGCACAGAGAGACAGCAGTGACCACTTCAGATGGAGTGGGTCGACCATACTGTTAAATCTAATTACACAGCAAAATGTGAATTTAACAACAGTATCACTGACATCAACAGAAATCACTCACAAAAATAAACATGCTTGTTTTAAGTGTTTATTTTTTCCATTAACTCTTCGCACGCAAAATAAGACGGACACTGCATCTACAAGAGCATATAAACCAAAATACTGTAGCCACACATTTTAACAATATGCTTAAGCTTTCTGTTATATATTAGTTTTTTCAAGATTTACTGTATAGAAAAAGTCCACTTTCTCTTTATATTGCATCATAGTAAAACAGCAAAGTTGTCCTTTACACAAAGCCATGTTTTTGCTATATGCTACATGGTGAAAAAAAACCAAATTGCGCCATGTCATGTAACAGCAGAAACGAAAAGCCAGGCGATGTGTATTTGGAAATTTGTAACCGACTTACTGTAACATACAGAAGCATCTTATTGAGTTTACGGAAATAAAAAACCAAGAAGGCAAAAGAAAAGTAACTCTGTCACTTTACAATATTACTACCCTTGTAAAGGTTTGAACTCATGTACCTCATGACTATGAATTAATAATTAAACTGCAGTAACTCACAAATATGGCCCAACAGTGAAACTGTCAAATTAGAGTTCACTCTTAAGAATTGGTCATCGAGTTTCCTTTATCGCTATCATTTACAGTAGATCTGTCAACTTAATCTGACATTTAATACATTACCAGGATTTAACCATCATCAGTACCTTAAGACTCATTAGCAGATTCAAAACATTAAGCTTCGACAATAGAAGTTGTCTCCATTTTGCCTGTTCTACATTATAAGTCAGTAAAAGTTCTAACATGTTCACTGATGAACAGGGTGGGTTAAAAAACCAGCAATAACTTGAATTTGCAACATAATGAGCCTGAATTAGTTTATTAAATGTATGTGTTTTTCACTGATTTCTACAGTGTTCACAACCTAATTATAAATGCTTTACAAATGGTAAAGTGGAAGTGTAACCTTTAGGACTGTTGACCAGTCTATGGTTTACAAACACCAGACTACTTTACTGAAAATATGTAGGCTATTGCGCTTTGACCCTGTAGTTTTTCCATCTTGCAGATAGCTGTCAGTTTTCATATCCACTGCTCATATTTCTGCAAAAATCTGATCAATACTGATGATGTCATTACTGAAATGTGACCTTATATAAGATTTAAAACCCAATGTTGTTAGGCTTCAAGGCTAACGGCTACAGACAGGTGACAAATTAAAGAAGAAACCTATTCACCTGAGGTCTGTATCACGAAGCAGGATTAAGTGTGTTAAAGCAGTATCTGCTGGCTGAGCTCAGGATTTCTGTTATCACAAAGACGGTTTACTTCTGATTAAAGTAACTCACACTGGTAAGTTAGTTCTGGTGCCACTTATGTTGGAGACTGTAGCTCAAAATATCTTCAAGCACATCTACTGAAGCACTACTAATCAGTAAATTCTCCTCTAAGGAATGCTTAGGCTGCACTGTGTGACAAAAAGAGCCCACAGATCATCTACAGCCTTGTCCTTTACTTTTTTCAATATAGACTAATATATACAGGCAGTCCTTGTGTTACGGACGAGTTCCGTTCCTACGGTCGTGATGTACCGTAACCCAAATTTCTGTGTAAGTCGGAATTAACCCTTTAATACCCCTTAAATCTTTAAATAATTATCCAAATACCATATTTTCCTTATTAAAAGTCACGTTTTTTTGCATAGTCTGGTGAGGGGAGCGACTTGTATTTTGAATAAATTTGACTATAGGGTGTTTGAGAGAAGACGAGCCGTGCTGCCGCGGCTGTCGCGTCTGTTCGGGGAACGCGCGGCAGCCGAACAGACGCGACCTGTTCTGTTCCGCTTTTCTCCGACTTTTTGATGATATCCAGCTTCGTTTCCATCGTAATGGCTTTCCTCTTGGCCGGACCAGCATCGCTAGAAGATCCTGCTTTCTTTTTTGGGGCCATGATGTGAAAAAGGAGGGTGAAAAAAGCGAGGATACTGAGAAAATTACATATCACACAGACACTTTACACTACGCAGTGACTGGAGACAAACTGGTGGACGAGACTCAGGCGTCGTGAAGTCGGAATTGACGTAGGCCGAGTACCGCGTAACCCGGGAACTGCCTGTACTCTGAAAATCGGGATTAAAGAATTAAAAAGTTTAATAATATACAATTTAACAGTCGATCTCTTATGCTTTGAATTTTACACCATAAGTAGACATTAATATAACAAAAATTTAACCATAGATACTTGATAAACAGTAATAATATTAACTTAGACTTTAATGGTGACAATCTCATCTCTTTCATTCCTACTTTGACTTCAGCAGCTGTGCTTTTAGTCCGCTTTAGATTTCTAATTCTACATAAGTGTGTAAATACTTGGTTTCTTTAGCGCTGGTGCTCTCGATTTAGTCACCTGACACCAACTGTGTTTTCTTCTGCAACATCTTAAAGCCTGAACTTTGTACAGTGAGTTTAAATCCTGCTTCATGAGACCACCTATGCTGGTGACTGTGGCTGATTTTTCATTTTCTACACTTAATCCTCACAAAGGTCAGCAGGAGCACTGGAGTCTATTCCAGCTGTCTTAGGGCAAAGGCGGGTACATCCTGGATGAGTCACCAGTCCAATTGACCCAACTCCCAGTGCATGTTTGTGGTTATGGGAGGAAGCCGGAGTACCCAGCGAGACACAGGGAGAACATGCAACCTCAACACAGAAAGGCACTGGGTTCTAACCCAGGCGCTGCAATCCCAGGATCTTCTTTCTATGACGTGCTAGTGCTAACCGCTACACCACCCTGCTGCAGATTTGTTCATTTTTTTAATAATCCAAGCTTGTGTCATGATACAGGTCCCAGAGCTGAATCTGAATGAACAATATTTGGACCACTGTGATACATAACATTTCCATTATCCAAACATCAAATAAATGTCTCATTTTTGTCAGAATGATGTCAATGCCCAGGTAGACTTGAACCACAGACTTGTAAATGTTACAAACAACTGAAGCATTTTTGTGGGTTTTTCCTTTCATTTGTCACCCATCGTTACCACACACAACAAGCTGGTGCTATTGCTGATAAATAGAAATGCCATTGACTTAACACTTTGCCATCTTTTACATTCTGTACAAATCATAATTATTCTACAACTACTGCACTCACACAGACCCACTGCATTACTCACTCACAACCTCACGCCCAAAGTCTGCTACACTCGCAGCCATTTGAACCTAGAAACTCCGAAATGTCGTCATGTCTTTGGGCTCTTTACTCGGGACACACCAGTCATCGGCCTCGTGGATCGTCTTGTAGTGTTTCCACGCTGACTTGTTGTAGACAGGAAGTCGCTCGATGGACTCTGTGGAGAGCGCCTACCAGACGATGAAAAGGAACGTAAACAAACAGGAAAGATGGAACACAGTCATTTCTATATCAGAAACAGACATGCATGGTGTTAGTTATAAAACTGGGGATGAGGCTAGACTAGTTGATGCCGATAATTATCATGATAAATGTCATATTTTAGTGGTCTACGTTTAAATCTGAAAAAGCTCAGACAGGGTGGACTCGACCTGTATTTCATTTCACATTCTCTAGTCAACTACTTTTTATATATTTGAAAATATACAGGCATTCCTTAATTTCAATTTTGCAACATGATTGAGGGCAATTTTAGGGCTATAAATTTTTTAAAATTCAAATATACTCAAAACAGGTTTGCTCCTTCTTGGATTCCTGTTTTGTAACAAATCATAGTTAAAATCATTCAAGCCTCAAATCACAATATTTTCCTATGATTTTAAGCCGTAAACAATGTTTGTGTAGTACAAGAATTAACAAATCGAGCAAAAACTTCAACAAAATTCTTAAAAAACAGGAACAAAATCTATGAAAAATAATCATGTCAACAAGATGAAAAATGTGCAAAATATGAAAACCAAAAACACTGTAAAAGATGCAAAAAGATGTGATGATGCCATGAGATGTAACAATACCATATCAAGAAACAAAAATGCACGTTATTTTTGTTCTTATTTTGACAATCCATGATATAAACAGCGTAAAAAGACATAAAATAAGTAAGAAACAAAAGTGCCATGAAAGATGCAACAAGATAAAAATGACACAGGAAGCATAAGATGTGACACGACAACAATGCAGCTGTCATGTGGGTTTGTGATCGACTTACTGCTTATTTTGTTTTCATTTACAAATAAAATTAACAAATAATAAAGTTAGTGCAATTTGACTTTTTGGCTGAAAATGAAACCAAAATAAACCTAAAGGGCAACATAAATATATACAGTGCTGGTCAAATGTATCAGACCACATGTTGTATTTGTGTCAAAGACCATCCAGCATCATGAAGAGTTTTAATGTAGACTGTATTTCAGTGCGTTCTCAGCGCTTTAACATTTTGATTAGGAGTGAGAGTTTATGTTACTATATACAAATTTAAGCCGGCACACTCAGCTCAGAGATGTCTGAAATGAATCAAGCATGACATTCAATCAAATTCAACTAAAATTAATTTTTCTGTTCAGAGAAATTACTTAAAAATTCAAATGAAATCATTAAGGCTTTAAGGAAGAACAGTATCAGGTACACTCATAGCCTTTGGAGGGACTGGAGAAGGTGCTTGTATGCCTTATAAAGGTCATTTACAATATTTAATTTTCTATTCTTGTCTTCAGTCGTTGTCTTCAGTCTTTAATATTCTTCTTCTTCCACTTCCGTACGTTTTTTGTTGTGCAATTACTCCTACATTTTTTGTCTGATCCAAACCAATTCAATGTTATTTGTATAGCACCAATCATAATCGACGATTATCTCTGGGCGTTTCACAATTCAAGGCCGAGACCTCAAGACTATACAGAGAGTAAACCCAACAGAACCACCCAGAGCAAACCAAGGGCGACGGGGGAGGAAAAACTTCCTTTAACGGAAGAGAAAAACCTCCAGCAGAACCAGTGGTTCAGGGTAGGCGGCCATCTGCCTCGACCGGTTGGGGTTAGTGGACAGAGGAGACAAAAGAAAAGAGTAGAGATAGAACAAACAAACAACACAGACACTGCACGACGTCCACAGACACTGACACGGACATTCAAACTTCATATGTTTCAGTTTATTCAGGATAAGTGTGCTATTGGTTTTCATAATTCCAACCTTTATCATTTTAAAAATATTGACAAATTTTTTTCCCATAGGAAATGGATAGCTCTAACAGAATGTGTGGTTACTATGGCAACAACAGTGCTTTTGATTCTTTGATTACTACTCCACCAGATAGTTAATTTAACTCTTGCACTTTTCCAGCAAGTTCAACTATTTTGACTTAGCAATCCCACGCAATCTCTGTCTTTTATAGATTTTATACGAACCTCTTTTATGTCTGAAATAAGGACTAATTGATTGATTATTAATTAATTAATCTGTTGTGAAATTATGTAAATAACTGCAATTTAGCATCTTAGAAGTAAAATGTGCTTTTCTGCTTCAGCTTTGTTGTAAAATAGTACAACATGAAAATTCATGGATAATAACAACAATAACATTTTAGCATTAAAAATATTGTGATTAAAGAGCTTGTACATACTGGTGGATTAATCATCACAGAAACATAAACAATTGTTTTGGGGATTACCAAAACTAGGCATTACAGCAGTGGTAGCATAAACCTTATTTTAGTGGTGGGCTAATAAATTTGCTAAGCATAAATATAATTATCACAATTTATAAATATATAATGACAACAACAATTATGGCCTAGTGCAGCAGTCTGCAACCTGTGTCTCCAGGACTATGTGTGGCTCTTTAGCCCCTCTCCAGTGGCTCCTGTGTCTTTGTCCAATGATGGAAGTAACACATTATACTTCATCAAAATGAGCAAAGTAAGCACTAAATCAACAAAATAAACAACAAAGATGCAAATAATCTACAAAATGAACAAAATCATCAAGAAAATGAACAAAATTAAACAATAAAAGAAATTAAATGTTAAAAAATGAACAAAAAACTATGAAAATTAACCAAAACAAGCTGAACACTGCACAAAATTATGAAAAAAAAATCTTACAACATTAAGACAAACGTGAACAAAATAATCAAGAAAATGAACAGAAATGCCACAAAAAGGACTAAAATGAAAATCTACTGAACATAAATGGAATTTTTTATCTATTCAAGAACAAGAACATAAATAAATAAAAATAATGAGCAAAATAATCCACAAATAGAAATAAACAAAAGTTAATCAAAATAAGCCAGGAAATGAAACAAAATTGACAAAAAGGGATCAAACATTATCCAAATCTGCAAAATAAGCAAAACTTGTACAAAAACAATCAAAATAATCATGGACATAAACAAATTAATAATCAAAATGAACAAAAAAAATATAATGCACCCAAGCTGGTACGAAGATGCTGCCAGCTAAAGTCTCACACAGTGAATATAAAAAGTCTACACACTGCTGTTCAAAAGCCAGGTTTTTGTGATGTAAAAAATTGACACAAAGATAAATAATTTCACAACTTTTTCCACCTTTAATGTGACCTAT
>JAQQAE010001943.1:0-23672 GCA_029823295.1 Pseudamia nigra
AGTTGAGAATTGAAACATTGTAACAACTTGTGGGTCCAATCGAACCACTGTACCGGACTAACAGGTGTGAAAGCACCTCTAGTGAACTCTAGAGGGGAGATAGTAAGAGCTTTTTTTCTCTTTGCCATTCCAACATAAAGCTTTGATTGGTGGAGAACTTGGCCAACAGTTACTGTTTGCACTAATTCTTCCATCTCAGCACCTGAAACTTTTTATTTGTTCAGAGTCATCATGGGTATGTTGGTGTCCTCCCACTTGAGTCTCCTTCTTGTCCCGTCCCTCAGTTTGTGAGGACGGCCTGCTCCAGGCAGAGTTATCCACAGACCATATTCTTCCCATTTTTAAAAAGATGGCTTTAACTGAACTCGGGGGTTTATTTAGTGACATGGGAAGTATTTTGTATTTACCACAGGGTTTATACTTTCCAATAACCTTATCATGGAGCTGTTTGTAATGTTGTTCCATCTTCATCATGTAATGGAAGCCAAGAATACTGATTCACCAGTGACTAGACCCTATAGACACAGGTGTCAATACTACTGTCACTTAAGACACAGTCCGTGTACTCAGATGATCTCCCTTTACAAGCTGTCCAGCACCATTTGTATGAACCTCTGTCCATTTAGGTGAGTCATGTTAAAGGGTATGAATACTTATGCAATCACTTATTTTCCATCATATATTTTTTATTAGTTGACATTACTTTGTAGAAATCTGTTTTCACTCTGACATTAAAGAGTTGTTTTTTGTAAATTATTGTCAAACAAGGAAAATTATATTGACAATGATTCATTTTATACTGCAATAAAAAGGGAAAAATATCCAAGGGGTATGAATACTTTTGCAAGCCACTGTATGTTGTAGGGACAATTTTCACCTGGTAGGGTCTCCCAAGGCAAATTGGTCCCAGGGGACAAGTCAGACTAAGAATGATTCAGAAGACCCTTATGGTAAAGAAAATCAGGAACCACAGTACCCCACCGGGTATGGGGAGACCGGGGCCCCACCCTGGAGCCGGGCCTGGTATAGGGGCATGGTGCCAGATCTCCAGCCATGGGTCTGGTCAGTACAACCTGAAAAAATGAACATAGCTCCGCCTCCCTGTGGGCCCACCAGCTGCAGGAAGGGTCTTAAGGGTCTGGGCCTGTGTGGTTTGGGTGGCATCCAAAGCTGGGGACCTCGGTGGTCCAACCCCCGGTTGGCAAAACTAACGCCAACTGGGTAGGATCCCTGGAGGGACTATGTCTCTCGGCTGCCTGGGAACCCCCCACCCCACCCCAGAGGAGCTGGAGGAGGTGGCCGGGGAGAGGGAAGAGGCTGCTGTCCCTGCGACCCTGACCCAGTTAAGTGCAAGATGATGGATGGATTATGTATTTAATTGTTATATTAATATTTGAACTTATTAATATCTCATTTTCTGTTGTGACTGAGCTGTGTATCTTTTGGTCCTTTTTTAGTCCTGATAGTTGTTTAAAGTGCTGTATAAATAAAGTCAGACTGGATTCAAATGAAAAACTCACTCCAGTCAAACAATCTGGACTGTATGTGTCAAACATGCTTGGGTGCAGCACTGATTGCCTACTTTGAGTGTGTCCTGAGCCTCTGAGCTTTACTTTATTTATTTTTTCATCCATTACTGACCATTATTGACCATTCTTGGCTAATGTAATGCATTAGTGTCTCTTTCCCTTTTCCTATTGGGTATTATGCATCTACTTGGCAACCAGACACAGATAAATAAAAAGTACTGGCACAGTCAAAGAGATGAATTTGTTAATAGAATCCATTTAACACAATCAAACCCAAACCAGATCAAAAACATAAAATTGTACAAATTCAGTGGATGCGATTGGGTTAAGGATCCAGTGACAAAATGAATAAATTACTGTAAAAAAACAGTGAGTGAACAACGAAGTGAGTGAGTTAATGTAGCAGAAGGAGTGATTGTGCTTAAGAGGGTTATAAGACTCAATGAGCCTCCACATGAATATTGAGACAAACAGGAGTTTCTGGCACAAAGACAGCTCACTAATTGGATTCATTTGAGTCCATTTGCTGTCAGGGAGACGAGCCACTCATCCCTGCAGCCCCTCGCTCTTCTCTTCACACATCCGCCTCTCTGTGTTCTTCTGTGCCACCCACCTATGATACCAACACAACCCTGGCTCATAATGGCACGGATTATCATGACAACTGCAACAATGACAATGCTTCAGACAACAGAGTGTGTGTGGGCCAGCAGGACAGCTTAAGGACCAACGAACTGCCGGGTGGAAAAAATAAACAACTTGGAGTGTTTTTGTGAAAGGAGCTTCTGCATAAAGATATGAGCTATTTTTTGACAGAGAACTCTGAAAACACTACAGCTACAAGCACAGGTGTGGATTTCAGGGGTTTCTTCCCCTCTGTAAAACACTTTAATTTCATGGTTTTCTGTTTTTAACCAATTGTTTGCAAATTTAGATCTAATGTAACTTTGGCATCCCTAAACCAGACCACCAACACATACAACATTTTTCAGATATATGTCCATCCACGCATCTTCTGCTCTTTATCTGGGTCATGAGGGCAACAGCACAAGCAGAAAACCTCAGACTGTCTTCCTCACCACCACCTCTGTTCTTGGGGATTTGAAGTCCTGGGTATGCCTCGACGCCTCCGCCCATCTTAAAAGACGTCAATGAGAAGTACAGACCAGAGCGGCGGTGGCTCAGGAGGTAGAGCAATAACCAGAGGATTGGAGGTTCAAAGCCCACTCCATCCCAGTTGTTGGTGTGTCTTTGCAGAGTAGTACCCACTGTTGGTGCAGATCGTGTGACTGTGGAGTGAATTAATAATGGATTCCGTGTAAAGCACTTTGGGTTTCTTGATTATTAGATGCTAGGATTGCCTCAACTGGCTCTTCTGGATGTGGAGGAGCAGTGGCTCTACTCTGAGCTCTTCCTAGATGGCTGCACTACTTCCCCCTAAGGGAGAACCCAGCCACTTTGTGGAAGAAGCCCATTTCAACCACTTGTATCCGCAATATTATTCTTTTAGTCATTACCTAGAGCCCATAAACCATAGGTATCATACCATATTATACCATCTTTATTTATAAAGCACTTTAAAAAACAACAACAAGGCTGATCAAAGTGCTGTACAATAAAATAAACATAAAGACAAACACTGGGAAGAAATAAAACAAAACAGTAAAAATATACAGAATAGATAAAAACAGGGGGATTAAGAAACACAAACAACTAAAAAACAGAATAAAATGAATAGAAAACGTCAGTGTGTCACTCTGGCTCAAAGGCCTGGGCATAAAACTGTGTTTTTAAGTGAGATTTAGAAGCAGCAACTGAAGGACATTGTCTGATGTGCAGTCATTCCAGAGTTTAGGACCCAGAACTGGAAAAGCTCGCTCCCCTTCTTTGTGACTTTGGAATCCCTAATAGCATCTGGTGAGAAGAACTGAGGGACCAAGAGGGGGTGTAAGAGTGCAGCAGATCAGACAGATAAAAAGGGACATGACCATTTAAAGACTTAAAAACAAATAAAAGAATTTTGAAACTGATTCGTACTGTAAATGAACCAGAAGCCAATGGAGGGAGGCTAAAACCAGAGTTATGTGCTCTCGCTTCTTAGTAGCTGTTAAATATCTGGCGGCAGCAGCCTGGACTAGCTGGAGCCTGGACATAGAAGCCTGATTAATTCCAGCCAGCAGTGAATTACAGTAATCCAGGCGGGAGTTATAAAAGCTGGACTACTGGATAGGTGAAGGTAAGAATGAAGTTGGACCAGTAAATTGAGAGCTTCACCTTTTGGTTCAGGGCCCTCGGACAGGTACAGTGTCCACATTAGTGCTGATATCAGTCTGTTGATTTTTTACTTCACTCTCCCCTCACCCATAAACAAGATCCCAAAATACTTAAACTCCTCCCCCTACGGCAGAACGTCATCCCTGGTGTACAGTGGGCATTCCATCGTTTTTCAAGACCATGGCCTCAGATATGGAGGTGGTGATTTTTGTGTGAGTTGCATCACTTTGCCCCAGTGCCAGCTGGAGGTCACAGTCTGATGAAGCCAACAGGACCACGGTGTCCACAAAAAACAGAGATGAACCACTAAGGCCACTGAAGTGGACACCTACTGTACCAAGCTCTGCCTGGGCTGCATGTAGAAAGAATAAACAGTACTAGTGACAAACGGCAGCCCTCGTGGAATCCAACACACAAGAGTTTGTCTGATTTAGTACCAGAGACAGAAAACAAAGCTCTGGTTCTGGTCATACAGGAACAAATGGCCCTAGCAACTCACTACTGACTTTATACTCCTCCAGAATTGCTTCACTTCTTGAATTTTCTTGATTATTTTTGATATTTTTTCTTCATTTTCTCACCTATGATGCAAGTTTTGAACATTTATGTTCAGTTTATGAACTGTTGCTTATTATCATTTATTTCCCAGATTATTTTGTTCATCAGTGCAACTTCTGTATGATTAAAACTGCACTGATATGGGATATTATAAAAAAAAACAAATAACACAAGAGAAAGGTTAAAATATTTCCCTTTGTGTACTTGTTCAAATGTTTCTGTGAATACCAAATAGTTTGCAGTACTTTTACACTTTATCATGGCTATATTTATTTGATTTATTTTTATATCATCCCTGATAAGTGTTCCTTTTAAACTCTGCTGTTGTACTGAAATTTGACCTGAAATGTCACTAATTAAGTCTAAAACGTACTTTCTGTTTTATGTATTTCATCTTTGTGCAGAAACTGGCTTTTATAAGATATAAAGTGTATATTTAATGGCTTACAACATTTCTGTGGGAGGATTGACTATTACATTAGCTGAGATATAAAAGTCCAAACTGTACAATTTTCTTTCCCACCTCATCCATACAGAACCTCCAAGGTTAATGTGCATGTTCAAGTCCATGAACATAAAGTTAATGACAGTAACAAACATGTTTCTGATATGAAATGGTTTCCTTTCTGGACACACGCCAAATTAATCATATCAAGGTAAGCATTAATCCACCTATATAGTCAGAGAGCGTTGGCTTTGACAGTTTGAGTGTCTGTTAATTTATGTCAGTGCTGAAACATATTTGGAGAACTGTGAGTGAAAGTTTGTTTTGGCAGCTTGAACACCTGAGCACCTTAAGCATTTCATGATCAGAGTTACTGATGAAAAACTGACAAAAACAACAACTAGACAGTATCTGGTCATGGCAGATGGAAGTATTCTGTATCATCACCCCGGAAATATTGACATAATTCTGATCAAATTTTGTCGTGTGGTAGAACATATGATGATATTCTGTTGTATTTTTCTTTTTTCACCAGTTTCGCTGGGTATTATCTGTGGACTTACAAGCAAAAACATTGAAAATGATCCTGTCTGTTTTATAGTATCACATCATATATGACATATAATTAATTAAATCAGAGCTGTTGTTCTTCTCATTATTATTGCTTTCATTACCTAACCCAAGGAGGTTATGCTTTTGTCTGTGTTTATTTACATATCTGTTTGTTTGCAACAAAACTTGAAAAGTTATGAATGTATTTGGATGAAATTTTGAGGATAGGTCAGAAATGGCACAAGGACTTATCATTTCAATTGTGGGAGTGATCTGGATCATTGTCTAGATCCAGAAGATTTTTAAAGGATTCTTCACCATTATAAAATAGGGATAATTTGAACATTTGTCCTTGTAACGTCACAAATAACGCCCAGAAAATTTAGCCAAAAAAAAAACAGGACAACACCATAACAGATTCTATCAAACCAAAAAGTTTGATCCAGGTATTGGCAATATTTCCAGATGTAGTGACTGAGAATGCTGATACTTGCAGGAGTTGAGGAAAAACAGTGACTGTAACGTAGCAAATAAAGCTATAAACATGCAACTGACACCAAACTGTAGTGGAAAGTCTGCTGATTCAGAAATCTGCTCACACATTTGATGTCTTCAACTTTTATGAAGATAGATCCAGAAGAAACCCACCATTATGGAAATATTATTTTTGGTGAATAACTATTGAACTAATAATGATATGTATGTGATTCCAAATGAATAGAAATGATTCACTATGAAGAGAAACAACAAAATAATCATGGAAATGAAGAAATAATGCACTCAATACTCCATTAAGAAAATTAATGAAATAATCCATAGAATTTACAAAATTGACAAAATCATTATAAAAATAAACAAAAATAAGAAACAAAAATGAACAAAACAAGCAAAAATGAATAAAATAACCAGAACACTTTACTAGAATGGACAAAGTGATTGAGGAAATTAACAAAATGAACAGAATACTACATAAATAAACAAACAAAAAAAGTGGACAAAATGACTAAGGATATTAATAAAAACTAAATTGATGAAGATCCAAAAAATAGAAAATCATCAAGAAAATCAATGAAATGTTTCAGAAGCTGTGCAAAAATCTAAAACGGAAAAAACAGCAAAAAAGGGCAAAATAATACAATTTTGTCTTTGAGAATACAAAGAGAAATGAAATAAATAAAACGTAGACAGCATGAATCATCCTCCAGTACTTTTGTTTTTTATTTTTCTGTTTAAGTCAAAGTTTTTTTGGCAACTTCGCTGCCTCCATGAAAAACGTGTCTTTTGTGGGTTTATAATGGCTGGAAGTATAAGTGCTGAAGCATCATTTGAAAACAAAAGTGCATCCTGACAGCTATAAAAATACATCCATAAATCAAAAAAATAAAAATGGTCAGCAGTAAATTGTGCACAAACACCAGAAGAACCCTTTAAGGAGCATTTGAATGTTTTGTGCCAAATCACAAATGAATTATAGGGAGTCACTTGTGAATTTGTGGTCTACAGCCAAAGCCCAGAAAAGAGTAACTCTGTGGTAATTAATCCTTTAATAGATAAGACTTTCTGTTGTTAAAG
Organism: Pseudamia nigra; assembly: GCA_029823295.1. Classification (NCBI taxonomy): domain Eukaryota; kingdom Metazoa; phylum Chordata; class Actinopteri; order Kurtiformes; family Apogonidae; genus Pseudamia; species Pseudamia nigra. Next base: position 6,931 of record JAQQAE010001943.1, read on the forward strand.
ACTATTGTTGATCATTAATTACACTAACGATGGCCAAAACAAGACAACGCCACAAACTAACCAGCCAACGAGTTAATGATGCAGCGGAGTGAAATTTGTTCTCTGGACATTTTAATGTAGAAGACAAAGAATCACTGGGGCTTTTATGTTTTATGTTGAACAGGCTGAAAGTCGTACTATGACTGAAAACATCAGTGGTATTTCTTATACACAGACAATATGAATCTGATTGAATTACTACTGTGACGCCATCAAAGTACTGACAAGCGCAGACTGTTCAACACATGAAAATTAATGGATTACCTCAAAAAATATCAAAAGTATTCAGTGTCCCTCAATTAAAAATGTGAAGTGCAGGCATGTGACTTAAAACAAGCAGAGAAAACACTAGTACTAGGGTTTGATTTGGGGAAAAGTGATATAATGGCTACCTCATCCATTAACAAATTAAGATATAACACATAAAAATGAACTACCTAATCAATAGTAACGCGTTAACTCCAGCATTAACTCATGATAACATACTATGAAGAATTAAGCTGTGTGGGATAAAAAAAGTGGGTAAAAATAGGGCTGTGTAGTGAAGCTGATGAGGTAATAGCCCGAATCTCCGGACGCTGCTAAGGTGACCATTTGGCTCTAAAAACGTCTGGCTCCCGTAGAGCACTTTGGACTTCTCCATGAAAATACTATGTAAATTCACACTGCACTTGTTGGAGAAGCAGGGCCATGCCGACAATAACTTGGGTTCAATCAGGGTGGCCCCAGCTTTAATAATAAAGTCACTATATGCAGAAACTGATTTTGAGCTTTAATGATCCTGTGTCTTTGACCTTTTGTCTACAAAAACATAGCCAATCTATATCCCAAGTTCAGTGAACCTAGGTTCATTTAGAGTCTGGATGGATGGAAGAAAAGATGGCACTGACCACACTAACCATGCACTGGGAAATACATTTTGTCAGGACATTGAGTCCTCATGATCTTAAATGTTTTATTTGGACTTAAAGCCTGTTTGGACCACCAGATCAATAATCGGTCTAATGTGGACCGCATGAGTCTTTGATTGACAGAGCTGTATGACAGCTCCACTCACTAGTCTACTCAGACTGAGTCAAACCAAGTTAGACCTTTGAAGCTTTTAAAACAAATGGTTTCTTGACAGACACTCAGCTTTAACTGTGGTTAAGAGGGTTAACACTCACAACACTATAAAATGATTGTTGGGTAATGAAACTGGCATTCAGCATTAGTTTGACCATAATCCCCGACCTGTCGCACTCCCCCAACTTCACACTGACTTGTCCAAATACTGTCCCTTCCCACATTTTGCTCCAAAAGGTCAACCATTAAGTCTGAAGTGATTGACCTCGAAATGGCTAATATGTACAGTCTAGGATTGTAATATACAGTACATCAGTCAGCCATAGAGTTATGGCCACAGGGTGGTGAAAAGGTCATAATGTTACTTGTCTGTTGGACATGTCATGTGGCGGAGACACATTTGACAGGAAGTGAGCATTTAGTCCTCCCATTTGATGTGTTGGAAGCAGCAAAATGAGCCAGATAAGGATCTGAACAACTACAACAAGGATCAAACTATGGTGGCGAGAACAGGGTCAGAGCCTTTTGTAAGGTGTTTGCAGTCTTGTCTATAAAAAACTGTCTGTGAAAGGACAGCTGGATCTCAGTCCAATCAATCATCTGTTGGACATAAAAGTTTTACGACTGATATTGTGCAGGTCCACCTTTTGTCGCCAAAACAGTTCTGATCCAAGAAATGGACATGACATGACCTGTGAAGGTGTGCTGCCATATTTGGCAACAGTGCATAAGCAGCAAAATTGCCCCAGCACTTTTGTTCAAATCTGCAAAAGTTGACAGACATATACAGTAAGTGCAAGAGAACAGAGTGTTTATAATAAGTAATGATGTGCAAAGAAAGACATATGTCAGTTATAAAGTGAAACAAATCATCACAGTAGAGTTCAGTTTTGAAATGAAAAAGTAGAAATCATTCACAAGGATGAGTAAGAACTGGACGATATTCAGTACTGAGGCAACATCAAAGCAACACACTGTTTATTTAATGAACCTGACTGACTGATTAGGTGACTTCAGCCTCTTAAGGTCAGTTAAAAATAAAAACTTGTAATGTCTGTATTGTTCTGTCCTCTGTGGGTGAACAGTGCTAATGAATGAACGTGAAGCTGGATTCACAGATGCCAAAAGGAAAACTGATGACACGGTTCTGACACATGATGGTCCCACTTTAGCAACACACTGGTGTTTGGTGTGTTTCTCTCAGCTCTCTCATATGATCTGCTGCAGACATGATGACCTCATATCTCTCATTTCACAGCTTTAACAATATCAGATCTGACACCTAAAGACTATAAATACTTTAAAACTCCACTGCATATTAGAGCTGGACAGTAAATTAATGATTGTTATTGTGATATAGACTCATTGGACACCTTATTTGGTCTACTGTGCTTGTACGAGGTTGGAGGTCTTAGCCATCTGAAGATGGTACACTCTGATCATAAAGGGATGGGCATGGGATGGATCAACAGCGATACTCAGCAGGCTGTGGTGTTCAAATGATGCTCAGTTGGAGTCCAAAAGTGCCACCATCAGCCTGAACTGTTGTTGCAGGGCAGGATGGATCTGTGCCTTCATGTTGTTTATGCCAAATTCTGACCGTGTCATTTGAATGTTGGCGTGGTAACTGAAACTCACTAGACAAAGCAACATTTTTCCAGTCTTCTATTGTTTGATTTTCTGAGATCTTTGTAGAATTGTAGCCTCGGTGTCTGGTGTGATCTTCTGATGCTATTGTCCACCTGCTTCATGGTTTGATGTGTTGTATGTTCAGAGGTTGTATCCGAGTGGTTATTTGAGATACTGTTGCATTTTCTATCATCTTGAATCCGTCTGACCAGTCTCTGGATCATCAATCATTGGATATTTTCAATTTTTCAACTGTTTTCTATAAACCTCAGAGAGGGTTGTGTGTGAAAATCCCAGTAGATCAGCAGTTTGTCACATATTCATCCTCACCCATCTGGCACAAACAACCAGTGCTAATTTTGACAGAATTTGTAATGTAGTCTTACAACCATGACATGACATGTCCTTACTTCTCCATCCTGACGCTTTTGAACATCAGCAGCTCGTCTTGACTCTTCATCAGAGCTGCTGCCATGTGATTCACTGATTGGATCTTTGCATTAATGAGCTGCATTAACAGGTGTCACCTAATGATGTGGCTACTCACTGTACATGTACCTATTTTATACTGTGTTTTTTCGTGATGATTTATCATAATAAACATTTTTTGGCATCTTCATCTTTTTTCATTTTTTACATCATTTGAACTTTTTTTCCTTCTTTTACTTATAATATTAAAAGCAATGACAGTAGAGAAACAATATATTTTTGTTTTTCAAGATATTTCTGTTTTAAATCTTTTTGTGTCTTTCATGTTGTTTTTGCCCCTTTACATCATTTTTATCCTTTTGCATTTTTTTAAAGATCTTTTACACTGTTTTTGTCTTTTTTCATCTTATACAAAAAAATTGGAAGCACAAATTAAATATTTGGTTTCTTCAGCTTACCAAAAATCAACCTTGAATAAAATAATGACTTGACATTTGTAGACTGACTGAACATTTTATAATAACAGTGTCTGGCTGTATTTATTGCCATTTCTTGTAAACAGACAAGGATGACCGTTTTAACCTTCTAAGTGAGAACAATATGATCCTGATCGGGCTAAATTTTAGTCAGTATCACTCAGCTTTGACGGAAAGTGGTCGTTCTTTGATCATCTGGTAATGGAGAAAACTCTAAAAAAGGGAAAGAGAGAGCAGAGCCATGTGAGGACAAGAGACAAAAAACAAATCTCAGAGGAGCAGAAACAGAGGCAGGAACACAAACACCTACAGGACAAAAACCAGACAGAAACATGAAGATCCACAACAAGACGGAGATGATTCATCAACAAGCTGCGATCTGAATATTATAAAACTGTCTGAGGAGTAAACAGCACTCACACTAATCAATAAACCGGAACAAATGGACCATTGCTTCTTCGTGCTGACTCTTTATTTGCTGAAAGGAAAGTAAAAACAATCCAATGCTCAGGCGCGTAGGCCTGGTTGAACATCAGGAGGTCAGAGAGGTGAGGGGTCGACCTGGAGACTATGATGTTCTGGTGAACTATCAATGCATCAACTTGTGATTTTTCTGTGAAGGTACTGTATATGGACAAAATGAACAAAATACAACAAAAATAAACATTAAGCAGCAAAATAAGCAACAGAATGAGTAAAAATTGTGACTATTTATGTAAAACAGGACAAAAAAGTTACTTATTGCCTCAATTTAAACATTTTTATATTCAATTAATCCAGATATAACATTTTTATGTATTTTACTCTTTAAATAGACAACAGAATACATAAGAACAATGACTAAACTTATTTGTTTAAATGTAAGCATTAAATCAACAAAAAGAATTATCAAAAAGTGAGAAAAAATGTCAAAAATTGAGGAAAATGAACAAAAACATAACAGGACAGAAGTGAGCAAAGAGTCAATCAAGAAAATTAATCAAACTGAACAAAAAGGGACATAGTAATTCCTCAGGAAGAATAAGAAGAACAGGAAGAATAAGCAAAACAAGCAACATAATCAATCAGTCTAACACAATAATGTGTAACAAACAAAAATATAATCAATAACAGGGCAAGTCATGGAAGTGAGCCAAAAAGAACAAAATAGTCCAGAAAATGTGCAAAAGTTAACAAAATAATAAAGAAAATAAAAAAATGAACGAACATTGAGATAATTAGCAAAAAAATGAACACAATAGATCAAACTGGTTAAAAAAAGAACCAAAATGAGCAACATTAGCATGACAATTATCCAAAATGAACAAAATATACACAATAATAATCCAAATAATGAATATCCTCGCCTCTGAAATCTATCCCTATGCTGGAGTCTTCAGAAAAACAACTCGACGCAAATAGTGATACATTTGCAAAGAAGTGTTTCCACATTGAGTTAAATCCAAGTCGTGGATGTATCAGAACATTCTGCAGCAGCTCATACTCACCAACTAACACACGATGTAAACACCAAGAAATCAAACCAAAAAAGAACAAGTGTCCGGATGTGGATGTGTGTGTGGGGTGTGTGTGTGTGTGTTCTGCTCCACATATGAAGCATATTCTACAGATCTATTTTGGGCTGAATGTGAAGTCTCCTATTATAAATAGTTGGGTTGGAGCCTGGTGCGGAGGCGCGTCGCAGTCCTTGTGTCGGTCACTGGTGAGACGTTTCTATTTTTAGAAACACCACCGCTTACCTCACGTGCCACTGGCGACAGGTTTACAGCTTGCGCAATAGGCTGCCTCGCGCGCTTCACATTAGTCATGTTCATTCATTAAAATAACTTGGTCAGGACTTTAAAGCTTGTGAGTTTTAAAGTCTGACAGAGAACAAAGCAGAGAACCCGATTCATATAAACGTCAGAAAGAAAAGATCATTTTCAAACTATTTAATGCAGCTGCTTTTTCGGGATCAAATACTGGTCAGTATGATCAACCGGCACATGTTCCCACCATATTTCACTGTTTAAAATGAATTTAATGAGTAAGGCTTGTTTTGCAGCGGAGGAATGTGCTATCACATAGCACTGTTAATATTTTTTATTAATCGTCATTGTAACGTATTTCTAGCTTCATGAATCAAATACTAGACGTTCAGAAGGACAGAAAAACATAGGATTACAGTATATGGAACATATGCAGCATGAATGTCTGAGGCACTAATGAATGTAATGGGTCTGGATGAATTCATGCAGCCTATTTGATTTGTGAAGGCACAATATGAAACCTCAGCATCAGTGTCCTCTTCCTGTAGCAGCTCAGTGACTGAGCCTCTGCGGTAAGTGTGCAGCAGCAGCATCAATCTGACATGTTTAAAATGCTGACATTAAGTGTGGTTGGAATGAATGGCACAACGCACCTAACAAGCACCTGTCGTGTTCAGTGACAGGTCCGGGGCAAACAGGCAGCGGCTTGCTTCCCACCTCAGGTGCTAGACATATAAACACAGAGACCTATTTCGTATGCAGCCCAGTCTTCCCATCCCCCCATGCACCCCCTCCTCCACCAATACACCGGAGTCCGGTGACTCCGTTTACGTTTTACGCTTGCTCCGCCCCTTACTCGGTTTTGTCCAAATCGGGCTTTTTGCGTCGCCGGAGCTCCCGATTTCAGGCCTACGTCATCAGCGAGTAGAGGGAAGAGCTGACGTCGAGGCAGAGTCACGGAGAGGAGAGGGCACGGAGCGGGAGGGGGAGAGCCTCAGCACTGAGAACACTGATATGAGACACATCCAATCCCCCTCGCCCCTCCCCCCCACCTCTCCTCCACCCCCCTCCCTCCGTTTTACGTCGGTGTTGGTGCGTTGGGAGCCCCCCTACTCCGGCGGAGTCCCAGGCTATATAAGTGACCGGCGAGCAGAGTCCCTCAACCAGATTTACGGTTTCGGACTTCTGTGCAAGAGACGGCTCCACGGCCGCCGATTCACCTGCACTCCGAAAGGAGGGACAGCATCTCCGGCAGCCAGCACCGAGCTGGACGCTGTGGCGGAACTAACGCACAAGGAGACAGGACAGGAGAAGGTTTTAAAACCTTGCTCTGGAAAGACAAATGAGATGAAAGTCCAATAACACCCATCAGAGCTCTGCACTTTGACAGCCTGTCTCTTCTACATCTCGGAGACGGCGCCCAGACTTCAGCCGAGGCACGACGTTTACAGCACAACTCTCCAACTACCACCTGGAGGAATTTCACTAGTTCAGCGCAGCAACAAACACAATGTACCGATCAACCAAAGGAGCATCGAAGGCTCGACGGGACCAGATCAACGCCGAGATCCGGAACCTGAAGGACTTGTTGCCCATCTCTGACGCCGACAAAGCGCGGCTCTCATACCTGCACATCATGTCACTTGCCTGCATGTACACCAGGAAATCCGTCTTCTTCGCTCAAGGTAAGAGCGAGTGTATTCTGAATAAAACGACCTGTTGATGAATGTGCTGCATCGACACACTGCAGCTTCTCACAGTTACTGAATCAACAAGTGGCATCGCAGCTAATTGTCTCCATATAAATGTGATGTGTGGATAAACTGTGGAGTTTTGTGTCATTTTAAACACTGATGTGTATATTAGATGATGACGGCGTTCAAATAGCCGCAGTTGTGTCGCTGTCCGTTGTACTGAAGTGCTTTGACGGAAAATGACAGCCGCGCCGCTGTCCATGGTTCTGAAACACACTGCAGCCGCCGTTTTACTGCGGGAAATAGGTGGTGTATTTTATTAACACGTCTCTCTGTTCTTTTCTTTTTCACGTCATATTTTATGTAGAAGTGGGAACTGCTTCTGAGGAGACCACAAGGTTTCTGTCATTCCACGAACTGTCGGAGTTAATGCAGGCGCTGCCGGGGTTTCTGATGCTGTTGACTGGGGAAGGGAAGCTCCTGTACCTGTCGGACAGCGTCTCCGAGCACCTCGGCCACTCCATGGTGAGTCTCCACAAGATCAATCCACAGTAGGATTTCTACTGGTGCCACGGTTTGAGTTTCATATATAATGTTTTTCTGTGTGATTTCCAGGTGGATCTTGTGGCACAGGGGGACAGTGTGTACGACATTATCGACGCTTCAGATCACTTTATCATGAGAACCAACCTGTCAACCTCTACATCACTCGAAATAGGTAGGAATACACAATAAATACAAGAGTTTAAGTTTTTTTTTTACAATTACTATGAGTAAAGAATTGTAATGCGCTTCCCTCCTTTCCTCTACAGACCGTCTCTTCCGCTGTCGTTTCAACACCTCTAAGTCTGTGCGCAGGCAGAGTGCTGGGAACAAGCTGGTTCTGATCCGAGCTCGCTGCCTCTCTCCTCCAGCCTCCTCTCCTGCTACGGGGTCCTATTGGACCTCCAACCCTGTCTGGGTGTGTTTCTGCTCTCCTCTGGAGCCCCATCCGACCCGCTCCGGCACAGCAGAAAGGGAGTCCACTTCCACCCCTCCCATAGCTGAGACTAACTTATTCCTGGCCTGTTTCCACTCTCAGCACAGCCGGGACATGAGGCTGCAGACTGCCCAGGACAGGTGAGCGCATATCTAGCTGTTGCTTTAACATAAAATTTGTTTGTTTCATAATTTAATTCACTTACATAAAAGCTATGGGGGTAAAACCTTATCCTACTAACATGCCACCACCCACTCTTGCCTCCAGTGTGAGCGCCTATCTTGGCTTTGATGTGACAGCTTTACGCTCTCGCTCCTGGTACAGCCTCCTCCACCCACAGGATCTGTCACATGCCTCCGCTCAGCACCGCAGCCTATGTAAGTGCCCTCTTCTCACATATCTAACCATCACACAAAATTTTACAACCATATATGCCCACACAGTTACACACAGTGAACCCACATCCACACAGTGAAAATGATGATTAATAGGATTACACACCGATGCCAACAAATGTCTTTGTTCTTCCACAGTGAGAGAAGGAGGAGAAGGCAGAGCTGAAATGGTGGTTCGTGTACAGGCTCAAGACCAGTCCTGGGTTTGGCTCTACATGGTGCTTCAACTGCAACCTGGAGAAATCCCCATCAGTAGCAACAACTACATCATCAGGTAGCATTTCTTAACTGCTCATTTCATCACTCCAGTTAAAGACCAATAAACTGAGCCAAAAACACCAACTTAACTCCATGTGTCTCCTTCTATTTCAGTGACTCTGAGGCTTGGGCAGTACGCCAGCAGCTCAGCTCAGAGCAGACCCAGCTGACTCTGGTTCTGAGTGCTGGTACTTCTCAACAGGAGGGTCTGAGTCTACAGTCCCCAGATACCCTGTCAAGTCCAGACCAGGTCTTCACCCCTGGCAGCAGTGGCCTGTCCGCCCAGTCCTTTGATTTCAGCACTGCTGGCTGCAGCGTCGGCTCCTCTGACGAACCAGGGAGCTCTACTGCTGAGGCTATGCAGCTAGAGGGAGACCCACGCTCTAGTATCTCCTCTCTAGAGGAAGAAAGCTTCTTTCAGCAGCAACCCACCGGCACTGAAGAAAGCCCCTCCACTGCTTCCTCCCCTACTCCAGTCACTGTTGAAACAGTAGCAGACTTAGACTTTTTAACTCAGAACATCCTCCTGCCACCCTCCTTCCAGCTCGACCCACCACTGCCAGCTCTCCCCCTTCCCCTCCCCCCAGTTCCCACTTCACAGGCTCAGCAGACCAAAGAGTTTGTGTGCACCCCACCCTACACCCCCCAGATTGGTGGGGCTAGCTTTCCTTTTGGTGAACCTCTTTTCAGTTTTGATCCCACTGGCACTACCACTCCCCCACCCAGTGCTACAACAGCTACTTCCACCACCTCTTTGGCCCCCTCAGCTTCTCCCACGGCACCACCAACCACAGCCTCTAGCCCTGCTCCCCCCACCACTCTGTCCACCAAGCTTCCTCTGGCACTGCCTACCCCGTCCACTGATCTGCTCTTCTCCATTGAGCCCTGCAGTGGCTCTCTTTATGAAAAACTGCCCCCCACGCCTGACAGTCCTGGAGATGGCGACTGTACAGTGATGACCCTGCCTGAAGTGCGGGGCCCACTCTATGTAGACGTACCCCTGGGTCCACTTCAGTGTCCGCCTGAGGGTCTTCTCACCCCTGAGGCATCACCTGGCAAACAGCCTTGCCTCTCCTTCTTCTCCATGGAGAGAGAGAGGGAGAAGGAGAGGGCAGAAATCTCCCTCTTAGCTCAACATATCAGCTCACTGGCAGAGGGATTCTACATGGATCCACTCCTGTCCAAACTCTCTCCCCCCTCCATGTCCCCTTCTTCATGCCCTCCTTCCCCTTTTCTGTCTCCTAGCATAGAAACAACTGATGATTCAGTCCACATGCTTAGGGAGTTTTATCCCATCAAAACTTGGAGAGGTCTGGACATTCCCATCTTCCTTGATGAGGATAACTCTCTGTTTGAAGAGAGCATTCTTGAAACCCTCCTCCAAGATGATTTTGCTCCTCCTAAGTCCCCTGGTCTCTCCTCCCCATCCTCCTCATCATCCCCTGTGCCGAATCCCTCCAGCCCAATCTCTCCTCAAACCTCAGTGTGCTGGCGCCAACCCTCCCAGTTTGAGGGAGTGGGCCACATCTGTAGCGTCCAATCGGCGCAATGTAACTCCATGGTTGGGTGCGGGGTGACCGGGGCTGATGAGGCTGGGGCGCAGGCGGAAGGGGAGGGGCTAGCGGAGGAAGCAATGGAAATTGAGGTGGTGTCATCTCCTGTGTCCTCATGCTCCTCCATTCCAGCTTCCCCTCCTCTCATCCTCACTGCCTCCCCCAGCCCCATCACCTCCTCGCCCATCGCCTCGCCCACGCCCGCCATGTCTTACACTCAGTCCCTCCTGGAGGAACTGGCCGTCCTGGAACCCATGTTTGGGGCAGGTGCCTCGATCACCCCTGGCTTAGGGCAACAACCTGAGTTGTATCAACTCCAATGTCATTCATCACCACAGTGCTTCCACAAAGGTAATAATCACTGCATTTTCTCTCTATTGCTTCAAAGTTTTGTTAGATGAAGTACAAAAATGGTTTTCAGACAATGCATTAATTTCTTCACTCTCTTTTGTTTTTCAGATGGGAGTGGAAGTGTTCCTCCGTTTTAAAATAAGTCTGTGACTTACTTCATTAAGTATGGCATATTGTCATATTTTGTGGAGCCCCTTTTACTGAAAAGTAAAAAATAATTAAGTGTATAAATATACATAATGTATATATAACTTAAGGACTTTAACTCCTACATGTCTCCTAAGAACAAAGATTGACTTCATATTTTTGTTCAGTCATAATCTGTATACTACTACACAACTGGTGCAACATTTACAAAATGGTGCAACCGCATGGACCCATAACTGACTGGGTTTTGAGTCCATCTGGTGTCTTACAGCTTCTCTGTTATACAAGTTTCAAATATGATCAGACAGAGAAACATCTCTGGACTTGTGAGCGCTGTTTAACTTCCAGACGCGCACTTGTATTCACTCGTAGTGAAAAATCTGTTGTGAACAAAAAACATTTCTTGCTATATTCAATAGACAAATGAACTATAGCACTTTTGCCTGACATGCAGCAATGCAAACCCAAACCTCAAATGTATTGGAAGTCAAATGCTTACAGAATTTTATATCCTTAGGAAAACCACTATGAAATAAAAAAAAGAGATTTCTTGGTGAAACTCTTTGTCCAGTATTCAGAGTCCTTTCAGCTCTCATATGAAAGCACTTAATCCACACAGCTTTAAAGGCTGTATCAAGTCAGAAATAGTTAAAGACTTAAACATGAAATACTTTGAGCTTTGAGTTTGCTGCTTCAGACCTTTAACATTTCATATTTATCACTCCATCTAAAATCTTGTGTGTCAATGTGATGTGCAAACAAAAAAAAAAAAATACATGTGAAGAGATCCTGGCATGTGAAGATCTCAACAATGTTGACAGTGTCCATTGCTTTTTGAGTTGTTAACACCAAACAGAGATTGTCTGGAAGTTTGCCGGAGCTCTGATCATGCCACTAATCCACTGCTACGCTGTACTGTACATTAGACTCTGAATGTGGGCTCTTCAGGTCACTCTCGGCCTGAGGGCAATTGGCTGGATATTCTTGCAGCATCAATATTTGCAATGCTGGCAGCTTATAGCGGCTCCTGTGTGCCTGCAATGGCCCTGACCTGCTGAACTCTGAACTCTTTATCATGTCCATTACAAATGGACAGTTACATCGTTGCTCCACTGGAGTGCGGTGTAGTCAGGCACAATTGACTATGTGAATGAGTGATTCTTCTTTTTTGAGAGGGGTTAGAATACAAAAGTTTTGTTTTAAAAAATGAAAATATGGATGGGGTGCTATTTCTATTCAGTTACCAAGCGACACGGGTTGAGAATGGTACTATTCCCATGGTGTCGATATGCTCACGTAGAGTTGTCTACGGTCAAGTAAAGGATTGATTCCTACGTTCTAGCTATTCAAGGCTAAGTTAATATACATGTGTAAAATTATTATATTGTATGTGTGACATTTGAAAATGATGTTAATGCATATGCATTATGTTTGTTGATACAGGCATATGTTCTTTTCAGAAAGGTTGTACACATTTGTACATTTGTATGAAACAGTTATGGTCTGTATATATAAGAAAGAGATTTTTATTGCATAAGATGGTATATATTAAGAACATCTTACTTACTGCAGTATGGACATTGTGGACCAGTGTTCTATTGTGATGCTTATAAGTGTATTTGGTTGTCATACAAATGCATTTATATTAAAGTGCACTTAATGCTGCTGATGCAGTTGTGTCGTCAGAATGAAGCCCCCTGTTCCTCCTTCAGTCTCATCATCATCATCATCATCACTACCATCATCATCCCACCTCCCGTGCCTCTTTTTCCCCCCTCCCATATCCACTCTCCTCCATTTCTTCCCCTGGAGCGAGTTTCGCTCAGCAACAGCACTGACGCACACACATGACGAGACAGAATGAGACACTATCTGACTCAGACTGACGCACACAATTGGCATCGAGGTTTTTGCGCACACACAGTTACCTCCCACTTATGATGATGCACATACACATAATAGTAGGCATATGACCCCCCCGCCACCCCTCTTTACAAATCACAGTTGCCCACATTCACTCGATGTACCTGCGACTCTATCAGTGCTGGGCGCTGTGTGAGTCTCCATATATAGGCATTCCTGCTCGAGAGCTGTGACTGAGGCAGCCTCTGCTATTCTCAGCCTCCATTCAGAAGCTTCAGAGAAGGGAGGGGGGCAAAGAAAGAGTGAGGAGGCTAAAATTAGAGGTACGGTACAGTACAGAAAAGAGGGATGTGGGACAAACTGATGCTCTGTTCCTACAGGATATAAATAAGAACCAAATTGAAATAACATAAGAAAACACGCTACTATCCCATTTTTGTCTTTACCATGTTAGGCGGAGCAGAGAAAGGCTGATGCTATTACCTGAGGCCTGTATTATTTTTGACATTTCTGCTGCACCTTCATCACCTCATCAGCCATAAAATAAACAATTATTAAATGTCTCTGATACGCCAAAGCATTTGATGGGTTTTTTACACATGAACATTTTGTTCCATCTCTAGTTACTGCAGTGTCTGCGATGGAATGAAGATGAGCAATGAACAGCAGTGCTTCTCAGCTAACTGCTGCTATCTGCTGGCAATAACACAAACTGCACAAGAAGAAGGCATTCTATTAATAGACCATGCTCTACACCATAATAACAGGGTTATGCAGAGGGCAAACTTCAGGACAGAGTTTTACGAGTCAGGGATGTAGAAGACACTTTCTAAAGGTTTACAAAAGTAAAAACTGAGCCAAATGAGGAACAAGAAACTTGCAAATCTGGAAAATAATTATGGCTTTGTAAAATAAATAATGAACATTTGAAAGACAAGGTTTAATACTGATTAGAAATATGCTTGAAATAAATCCCTGAAGTTATTTTTCATTGAACTTAATTTGCTTATTAACAGCAAATTAAACTCAAATTAAATTATTAATTAAATGTTCAGGTAAGTCAGAAATGGGACAAGGAACAATTGTGTAGATTTTGGGGGTGATCCAGATGAACTCTAACCCTAACCTGGATCCAAGATTTTTTAAGGATGCTTCACCATTGAAAAATTGGCACATTTTCAACATTTTTATAAATAATATAAAAAAAAAAAAAAATCAGGCCAAAAATATCAAAGGCATCATTATTTTAGGTTCTGTCTTTCCCTAAAATTTGTCTCCAGATCTGGTTGTTTATAGTTTTGGATCATTTATTTTACATTTTCATATTTCAGTTTCTTTTACAGATCCTCGCATTCAGATTATGTATTTTTCCACTTTAGGTTAAATATAATAGTTTATATGGCTTTAGTCATTTTCACTATAAAAAACAAAGAAATTGTTAGATGAATTTTACAGGGACAAATGGAGATTAAAGCAATGAGCTTTGCCTCAAATAGTGTTCCAACAACTACTTCCATCATTTTTAATAATGGTGCCTAGTTTTTTAAATTACCGGTACACAATAGTATTTGGATTTCTTAGTATCGCAGGGTTTAAGGGTTCAATTTAGACTGAAATTTGATCACAAGCGCAGTGATATGAAGCAGCATTGAATAAAACAGAGCACATCAATCAATCAATCTTCAAGAAATAAGAATTGGGACACGACTGTTGTACCTACAGGAACATGGATGTTTCATTAAAAAAATTCATATATGAGCTGAACCATACACTAAAGAAAAATGATCAACAATAAACAATAAATTAATAAAATAATCAAGAAAATGAACAAAAGGCTAAAAAATGCTGGGAAGATGAAGCAATGTCATCTTCCCTTCCTACCTGTGGTAACTTCCTCCCTTGACTCCTGTCTTTTCATTATTTTACTTATTATTCATTTTTGTTCACTTTGTGTAGTACATTGGTCATAATGGTTCATTTTGTGCATTTTTGATCATTTTATTTATTGTATTGTACATGTTGACAATTTTCTTGATTTTTAAAAACGTCTTTTTGCTCATTATTTTGGTCAATTATTTATTGTATTGCTCATTTTATTCATTAATTTAGTGCATATGAATATATACGAGGGACAGCAGTAGGTGCAACGGCCAGGTATCTCAATGCCTTCCATCCATATAGTCTATCTCAGATGTGTTTGTTTCCTAATACATCATTAATACAGTATTTGAATGATTTTAATCAATATATAGATTCACAAAAAGTCAATAAACATAGCTACAGCCCTAAAACCATGGGATTCATATTGCTATAATCAATATGCTGAGCCAACTGGTCACACTGAAAAATGTAAAGTGGAAGCATCTGCACAAGTTGATAAGAAGCCAAATTGCCTTCAGAAGTGTTAATAATAGATAATAACATCAAAGAGACTGGATGTAGAAGTCTAAGACAGAGCAATTACAGTTTCATTAGTTTGGCTCAGTGTAAAAGAATCACTCAGGGTCATAAATAATTTCAAATTTGGAGGCTGCCAAAACGTAGAGTTAAGTCTATTATGTCCTTTTAAGAGAATAAAAACAAGTGATTTGATTTAAAAAATAAAGTTAAAGATGCCAGTGATGACGCAGGAGAAACAGGCAGAAAATCTGACATGTTTATTCATATTAAACACAACATTAACTGTGTTTTCATGTACAAAGTTGGTATAAATAGGAATCAGGGATGAGTTTATTGCGTGTCTTTATTTCTTTTTGTCTGTTGAAGATTCGGCGGCGGTGGCGGCAGCTGCTGCATCAGCTTTCAGCTCCTCTTCCCTTTGCTCCAAGAAGACTTTGTACTCCTCAGCTGAGAGGCTAAAGGGCAGGAGGAAGAGAGAGAGAAAAAGGAGATATTCAGCTACTTTGGATGAGTTACTGTTAAAGGAAAACCCAGCTTGCAGTCAAATACACTTAATAAGTAACAGGACAAGGCTCCCTGCAGATCCTTTGAACGTAACCGGACAAGAAGACAAGATAATGTTTCCAGTGGAGATGAACGGACCTCTCAGCCTTTCAACCTTCCGGAGAGTTCACACATTAGTGTTCTGGCAGTGTTTCTTCGGCATCAAAGAAAATAGCTTCTCTCTTACAGTTTTCAGTAAGTATCCAGGGACTAATCCACAGTGAAACAGGCAGAGATACCAATGTCTCCACTGACAAGTATTCTCAATAAATCATAATGCTCTGCAGCCGTGAGACACGCTCGGTTTTAACTAATGAAAGTGAAAGGAATTCTGTGAAAAACAGAATATCCTTGAGTCAAGAAGAAAATCAAAGAGGCAGGTTGAATATCGTTAACAACAAGGCACAAAATCCGCAGCCTCCAAAATGATAAATGAAGCCTCTGAATTGAAATGTTTGCACTTCACAAGAACATTGCAGTTTAACATTGATTCAGTAAAGGAATAAAAGTTTAGGGCTGCTGGGCTTTTACCTGCACAAAAAAATGCACAAAATATCACTCTGAAAAAGCCATAAACATGAGACGTACTATAAATTATAAGCATTTTTCTTGTATTTTAAGTAAAATAAAGCCACATGAAAAATATAGTGTACAATTAGATGATAAGACTGTAGCTCTGGTTTACTTCTACACAGCCATTAACCTTTACTGTAAAGGGATTTATAGCTGTAATTATTTTGGTTAGAGTTTTTTTTTCATCTGTTGACATCGGTTTGTGGAAGCCTACAACATAGTCATTTTAGTGTTTATTCTGTGTATATAATAAATATTTGGAAAAAGGAAGCTATTGAAAAGTACAATGACTTAAGCTCTCAAAATGAACAGACTGAGTGACTTTGATGCTATCAGACAGACTTCTGTTATTTTCAGGGGCTGATTGTATGAGGATGTGACATTTATGTTGGACCAAAATTAATTCAAAATTGAGCATACAGTACCCATTTTACTCTGACGCCAATTCCATACTCTTAATGAGCTTGAAAACACAGACAGAGGCAAAGTGAAAGTGCAGAAAATGGTGCCTGAGTGTCAGGTGAGCCCTGCGATGAACTGGCGACTCATCCAGGGTGCACCCTGCCTTCGCTCAAGTCAGCTGGGATAGGCTCCAGCACC
>JAQQAE010001944.1:0-23662 GCA_029823295.1 Pseudamia nigra
ATCGCTAGAAGATCCTGCTTTCTTTTTTGGGGCCGTGATGTGAAAAAGGAGGGTGAAAAAAGCGAGGATACCGAGAACACTCTACACTACGCAGCAACTGGAGACAACGTCACTGACGAGACTCAGGCGTTGTAAAGTCGAAATTGGCATAGGCCGAGTACTGCGTAACCCGGGAACTGCCTGTAGTACATTTTAGAAAAACTGAGCTGCCATGATGAAGCCCTACGCTCTCTGGGTACTTTCTAGTGTTGAATATTTCTAAAATCACAATATGGCTGAGTGAAAGATGTACACTGCAGGAATTGCTATATTATAACTCAAAATGTGTCACAATGAAGAACTGAGGTGTTAAAACTTTGCCTCATTTGACCCCTTCAACATTCAGGTCGACTGCCTGCAAATATTGTCTG
The DNA here is from genome assembly GCA_029823295.1 of Pseudamia nigra. Taxonomy (NCBI): domain Eukaryota; kingdom Metazoa; phylum Chordata; class Actinopteri; order Kurtiformes; family Apogonidae; genus Pseudamia; species Pseudamia nigra. The sequence continues at coordinate 411 of JAQQAE010001944.1, forward strand.
TGCAAAACCAGTCCGGTTGTCTCTGTTCAGAGAGGAAAGTCAGTTAATCTCAAATCAGACAGTGTCAGTTTGTCGGTGATTCTTTCGGTTTCCCATTTATGCATCAGATGCACCACAGCATTTTGACTCAACTCCTCACATCTCACGTTTTAATGTTCAGGCTGGAGGAGCTAGGCAGAAATCCATCATGGCCATGCCAATACAAATATTTTGTATAATCGATCCAAAGTCACAGCAAAAACCCACAGTTTACATCAATTCATTTCTGATATTAACCAAAGCAAAGTCTACAATCCGTCAAGATGGAAAAACAAAACTGAGTCAATGAGTTACTTTGGACTGAATCGCCAAGCTGCAGAGGAACAGTATGCTAACGTAGCACTAATGTCATTCATGGTGGTCTTGGCAAAAGACATAAGATTCATGATACATAAGATTTATATTTCATGCTACATCAGAGATATGAACGAAGTGATAATGAATCTGACATGATTTGGCTTGCATCTCAGCTTTCTGCTAAATTTACTTTTGCTCTCTGAAGAAACGCACACTATTTAAAAGCCATTTCCAGCTCCAAAGCAGAGGCTCAACCATAGTAAAAACCAAGTTGAGTGATATTAGTAATGGCTGAAATGCTTGTCTTTTGGTACGACCACTGTGACCTGAAAAAACCAATGCAGACAATCATGCAAGTACAACTCAGCCCAGACAAAAACAAGTCAGATAATACATTCTTCTGGGAAAATAGTGAATACAAACAATGAATATTTAAGATGAAAATGATGTCTTTTTGTGCTTAGGGATGAACAAAAGACATGACGTTGAAAGCTTTTCTTCATATAGGCTGAATTTATGTCATCGCTACTCAGTTACTGGCGTTGATACAGTGACCTAGTTCTGTCAGAATTACTGGACCCACAGTTATCTGCACCTAGACAGAGCAACACAACCATCAGAAGACACCAGACAAGGGAATCACACAGGACTTAATCTGAAGGAAATATTGAAGTTTATCACTTAAAAGTATTTCCCAAGGCACACATTAAATATTCAGGCAGAACACTTAAGGAACCAAGAACACCTTCAAGTTTGCATAGTTCCTTGTGGTTTCTGGTAACAATCCAGAAACCAATCCATCTATATAATGCTTGATTAGAATCAGGAACCATCTGTTTTCCTGCTCTACATATCAACTGTTCCTGACAATCTGATTAGAAGCACAATGTTCTAAGTATAAGCACCTTCATTTTGGCGTGTGTATGCATGTTCACCAGACTGAAGGAGTACCTATACAGAAATTTTCTGCATAAGTTAAAAAAAAAAAATACATGTTCCAAATATTCATATTCAATGTTCATATCCAAATATTTAAAAATCCCACTGTGTCAAAAATCAGAGGCGATTAGGTTTCCCTGGAACACACCACAGTATAATCCCATGTAGTGATTTGATTTCTTTGTCTTTAATTTCAATGAATTAGATACAGGAAGCCTCTGACTGGTTTAAAAAAATAAAAAATAAAAATCACACTGGGGTCTTTGCGAACAGAATTATGTAAAGGTTTACTTACACAAAGCCACATGAGAGGAGGACCTAGCATCCAACATATTCTTCTTTCAATACATGAACATTGCATATAGCGAGGACATTCCATTCATATGTAATACAAATGAACCTTAATTCCTGCTACTCTGCTTCATAACTGGCCATTGTTTGACTTTTTAACAATAGATATTTTAAGTATACTGTGAAAGACATGGAATTGTTTTGCTAAATATTTGTAAGAGTAGACAATTAAATGCTGTTCATCCTTGGTCAGTGACATTTTGATGCTGTTTTTGATCTCCTACATTAATTTTATTCTGATCTATCGTGTCATGTTCACCGCATTCCACATCGCCAAGCTTGGACAAGGTGAATGGATATGCATATAGCAATTTGACTATAAAGTATTTTATTAGCCTTTCATGATGTTGCCCCCTTAGCCAACAAATATAAGGTCCTGTATGTGTACGTAATACAGAATACCATATGACAGCAGTGGCAGATGCTGTTAGTTTCAGAGCTGAATGTGATGCTTGTGACGATGTGAAATATCTCTGACATCATTCAAACCATAAATAAGCAAAACAACACAGCTTTATAAGGAGATAACACCAAGTTGGATGAATGACAAGTCTATTATATGAACACACAGGTACCATGGTCAAATGGTCATCTTTTAGGACAGGATGAGCAGTTTCAAGGTGAAAACTCACCAGTCCTGCCATTATCCCCACACAAAAAACAGAATGCTGCTTTAAAGTTTATCAAGAATTTTGTCCCAACAACAGCTTCCCGATTTCATTAGAAATTCTGTAAACATATGCAACTGATATGCTAACACCATTCTAATTATGAACGGTCCAGTTTAATTTCAGATCAATACATAGCAGACCAGCTACACTACCTAGCAATGATGACACGCCATTGCTTTCTGATGCTTCAGTGGGGCTACAGTTCCTAGGTATCCCACACCACCTAGCGAGTGTTTGGTGGATGGGCCTGAAAAAAAAGAGCTGAAAAACCAGGACCATCCTTTCCACATCCACAGTTCAGAACAAATGCAGCAGAGAAGAGCTCTGTCTTTTGCTGCCAACGCAGTGTTTTACCTACAGGTAGACTCGGTGTACCTTTGTAGTCCGAACACACAGGAGAACACATGCAGAACCAAATAGGGTCCATGGAAATTGTAAACAAAGGGCAGTGACACCACCTAGGTCTGACAGAAACACAATTCAACAAACCAACAAGACCCCGTGGGGGAGTGGAGAACTTGGTCATTCAAAGTCGATATGCAACCACACATTCATATCAAACTGGGTATAGTTATCGGTGTCACTCCGCCATGTCCCGCCATCTTGGACAGGCAGCCAGCCATTAACGTTACTTGTAACGTTTGTCAACTCGTTCAGAAACGACACAAGCTACCAGAGCACAACATGCAGCTGGTACAGTAAAGTCATACAAATCACATAACTTGTCACCGTATAGGCAATGCACAATGCCAATGCTCCACGGCATTTTGCCCTCAATCAAGCGACAAAACCGGGGAGCTGAATTTGATGGACCCTAAACCGTGGCTTCAACGTTTACGTTACTTTCATCAGCGCAACATCTACCGTAGCTACACGGCCATATAAGGACACTATAAATGTGTGGCTTGATGGCAGAGTATAAAGTTTGCAATAAAACCACCTTGTCAGGACATTAAACTTTCCTAATTAATGTGCAATGACTCCAGCAGTCAGTGTGCTAAGGTTACACATAACCATGATGACGTTGTGTCTTATTGGTGGTGCAAATACACAACAATATGCAAAGATGTATTGCATATAATAGGTACATGGGTAATATGGGCGGTTGCCTAACAAACATTAACTAACAAGCCAGTTGCAACAAGGGAGCCACAGCTAGATGGCTATTCTTGTTAGCGACTCCGCGTAGCCGCAGGTGCAGGGTCGCTGTTCATCGGATGAGAGCAGCTAACTAGCAAGCTAGCTCACTGGCTAAAAGAGGGGCTGCGGCTAGCTGGCCTTGGTCTCCATAGTGAGTGGGCCACTTGCGTTCGCGCTGGCAAGCTAGTTTGACAGCAAATTCACAGCCCTGCGTGTTATCTGAGGGTCTGGAGTGTGGCCAGGGATCACGGCACTTCTTTGTGGTGAAATATACACAGTTAGAATTGCTACCTTCATTAATAGGGCCTTCGTTCTGGCGCCATCTTCATGAAGCTTCTGAAATCCAAACAGTGAGCTGCAAGCAAGAAGACAACATAGGCGGCTCAGTATCACTTGCACAGCGGATCGCACACCTTTTTGACATGCAAGGGATGATTAAGAATTTAATTTCAAACTGTGCGTTATTGTGAGTGCACGAGGTTACTATTCCGACCTGTCAATCCCGACCAAACTGTCCCTCTCCTGGGCTGTCAGTGTCGGAAAGTCCTCCTCTGTTTCACTCGCTTTTCCCGCCGCCATTTTCTTTTCCTCATCACCACCACAAGAAGCCGAGCCGAGACTCCGAGCAGCAGCGCAGGCAGCAACGGCAAGAGACACACCGCACGATTGCATGGAAAATCGCGACGCGGGGACAAACGGCTTGCTCCACCGAATCAAAGAAGAAAAACTGACGAAAACAAAATGATCAAAAACTTTTTTCCCAGGATGAAAAGATGCGATTCGATATAGTAAATCCTTTCGGGGGGACAGAAGCGCTCTCCGGGTAGATCCTCAAACGTCACATTTTCACCACAAAGTGATATTGTTCCTCCGTTTGACTGCGAAAAACTGAGTACAATATCCAAGGTATGAGAATTTGACAATAAAATGCGTTACGGTCGCGAAGATAAAGTTGTTATAATTGTATCACCCAAGCGAACCCACGCGCCGACCTAGCCACGCCCTCTCTTCCCTCTTCAGCCAATCAGAGGCCCTACATCCCACCATATGACCTCCATTGCTATATCATTCTTTTATCTTAAATATTCATATTCTCTCTGCAAACCTCTCATCTTTACACCATGATGATTCTCGAAGATCGCATTAAAACAGAACAAATTATGACTCTTGGTCTTGTGCATTTGAATGCAATATTTCACTTTGACAGCTACAATAATAATATTCTTGGACTAAAACAACACCTAGTGTCTTATAAGAATCACTGGCATATGGATTATAGTTGTTTTATCTCAATAACTGGTGAAATGACTGCGGTGCATTATTTGTTTCATAACTTGCACGCGCTGCAATCCTTATTTGCACTGCTCAAAGTCATTTCACAAAAATCCCCACATGTGGGGAAAACTTTGAGGATATTAGTGATAAAGTTGCTAAATTGCACTACCTAATCAACCGACATCAGAGCATTTTAACTGACGTGGCAGAGCATCACGTTGTGGGCGTGGCCAAGTATTGTCAACATCCTGGTGACATAACTCGTTTCTCCAAAATGGCGACGGCGGAACACAGAGAAGGTAAGCGATTTTGTCTGGCTGAAACGCTGAGTGACTTGACCTTTCTAATGCTCCACTGTGATTCCGCTGGACGAGCGATATTGAACTCAAAATCTGGCGTGGGCCTCGACACTCATAAAAGTCCATAAAGTTTTTTTTTATTTTATTGTGCGTTATTTTAGCTTGGTAGCCATTTGACGCTAGGCAGTTAACATTAACTTGTCAAGTAATTTATCGTTACAGTGCAATAAAAAGCTACACAAAGGAGCAATACGGGGTGAAAAGAGTGCCCCAAATGTCTGCTGCTACACTGTTTCGTGAAATGCTTCTATTAGTAGACGTTTTGATTGTTGTCTATGTGGTTTAACCTTTGATTCTCAGCAGGTCAGGACGACCCAGACAGTGAAGATGAGGTGTACGAGGTGGTGGACTTGACAGAATATGCCCGACGGCATCAGTGGTGGAGCAGGGTGTTTGGGAGCAACTCAGGACCTATTGCTGAGAAGTATTCTGTGGCAACGCAGCTCATGATGGGCGGGGTGACTGGATGGTAAGGCCTGGGAACGTCTATCATGGATCACCATTAACAGAACTTTGAAAACCGTCGTATTATTTTGTGACTTTATGGTGGAGCGTACCCATCCCAGTACATTAGGAGCATTGCATTACCTCTGAAGGTACCTAACAGCTTACCAACCAGGTCATGATTAAGTCACTGACAGGAGAATTATCTTGGGCCACATGTTTTTGACAGTGGATAAAGATGCCCAGCATGGGTAGAACTCCATACATTAAGGCAAACTTCTTATTATTGCTGGAAAATGCATAAAACCAGGTGTGATTTAATTGCATCTGACAAGACAGCAACACTACACTCATGATTATCTTATAGATTATGATGCTTTGCTGTAGATTCAGAACCTCACAGTAAGTATAGGTGATAAAATGAGGTTAGCCTTCAACATCTGCAGCAGTAAACTATAACAGCAGCAGGACCATAATTTGAAAAAATGTATAATAGTACTTTTTGAAGATTGAGTGCATTTTAGTGATCTAAGTAAGGTTCTGAATGCAGTACTTGTACCTATAGCTAACTATTATTAGGCAAATAAATGCTTTGAATATTTTTTTCCCTCCCCTGCTTTTACCTTACAGGTGTGCTGGTTACCTGTTCCAGAGAGTAGGGAAGATAGCTGCCACAGCAGTAGGTGGAGGTTTCCTTCTGTTACAGGCAAGTGTTAATTGATTAAAATATGAGATGCACTATGAGACACTACATCTTCTCATATTGACTGTTGAAGACACGAGCTGATGCATGACCCTCAGTTGGTTATATTTGCTCTAGAAAAAAAGAAAAACATAATTGTGCACTATTTTGATTAAAATGGATTAAGACTATCTGATCCCTAATTTAATATTTAGGGAGATACTGTATTTTATATCATGGTTTTAGCTGAAATTACCATTTTGTATTTCATTTTCACTGAAAATCATGTTAGTCATTATGATAGATTTTTTTCTTGATTTATATATGTTGTTGCAAATTTACATTGCCTTTGATTTGTATGGCCATATTGGAATTCTGACAATATTTTTGATGACCTGATCTCACTATAGAGTATGATCAACTCAGCTGTGATAAATATAATTCTTTATTTTGCCTCCTAAAACACTCTATTCAGATTTGACAGAAAAAGCACACTGGTTTGTTTGATAAGAGGAAAAACCAGTTATTTATAATGTTCTTGGTTTGGTAAATGCATCTTTACTGTCTAAGAATATGATTGTGTCATAGATCATCTCCCTTCTACTCAGTCATGATTGGAATTTAACAAACGTGGTTGACAGTGACATTTTTGCTCCCAGTGCTATCCTTTTAGATGCTTCAATACTTTTTTCAGCTTGAGTGAATGGTGTATCATTCCATATGTGTACTTAGGGTTACTTAGGGTGATGGTCATCATAGTTTTTAATATATGTCGCTATGATTTGTATATACAAAGAGAATTTCTTCTGCACAGAGGTCTATGTCCACAGTATCTGTAAAACGCATGCTATCATGCTAAAACACACCATAAACCACTGGACAGTGATGTGATAAGTCTGTTGATAAGACCAGTCAGTCAGTCAGTAGGCCACTATTGTGCAATAAAGTCACTATTACATACACTGTAATGTCTGCACAGTCTGCAGTGTTGAGCAGAACAAAGTGGTACACCGAGACAGTAACAAATGCAGTACCGTACATACGATAACAGTTTTTATGAAATTCACAAAATGCGGTATCATTGCAGTCAATAATAAATCTGAACTCTTCTTCTGCAGATTGCCAATCACAGTGGCTACGTGCAGGTTGACTGGAAGAAGGTGGAGAAGGATGTGAACAAAGCAAAGAAGCACCTGAAGAAGAAAGCAAACAAAGCAGCTCCTGAAATAAACACATTCATTGAGGAGGTAAAGGTACCAGAGCTTACGCTTTCTTTTAAAGCATTTGCTCTTTTTAACTTTGAGTACATAGCTCAAGCCAAATCCAAAACATAAATGCTAATGCATAAAAAAACAGCAAGCGCTTAATGACTAAATGCTATTTCTATACATTGTGGCTTATGGAAGATGATTATTTCCTCATCGACACATCAACGATGCCCTCTAGTGTAGAAATGATAAACTCTTTGTCTCTCTTGCTATTTTCTCATACGCCTTCCTCTTAAGTAGCTCATTAGTTGTCTCAGTGTGCGGAGTCCATCATTATGTCTTTTGTCTTCTTTCCACAGGCTACAGACTTCATCAAGAGGAACATTGTCTTGTCCAGTGGCTTTGTCGGTGGCTTCTTTCTAGGCTTGGCATCCTAAAGCCACCGCATGCTCCGCTCCCATTTTTGTACTGTGAATCACATCACTACATCATTCACTTCTCCATTTATTGTTTACCTTTCAGCCCCATTTTGTATTGACCTGAACAGGAGGGGAGTGTTTCCATGGAACATTTAAGCATGTGCTGTTGTAACAGTGGTATTAACTGTTTAATACTGTTCTCCTACACCTGTGTTGTGTATTACAACCAACCCTAGCTGCTTGGGTAGGACTGAGTGCACATGCTGGAGAGGGGCTTGATCAAATTGGAGGATCTGAATTACAGTATACTGTGAAGACTTGTTTGTGGGACCCATCATAGACTACTGAGTGAATATGCCAAGTTGCCATAACGTAGCGTGTTTGTGCTGCATTTTCGACACAGATCTAGAGAACATGACATATTTTGACATGAATTTGCTTGGTGGATGTTGATCTCAGATTGATTTAATATGGCACGTGTGGGCACCATTGTAAATATATAGCAAACCCCTGCTAAGAGCTGTAAATACCCACACAAGAACAGAGTGGGATGTTAACACCATCCCCTAGTCTAGTGCTTTGAGTTCTTTTTATGTAGCTGTGAAGTTTGGTATGAAACACTATTTTTTTTTTTTTTTGAAATGGCACTGGCTTAGGGATGGAAATAAATATTCCCTCTGTGGAAAGGATGTACAACACATATCATAAATTGCAACAAAATGTTCAGTCTGAATATTTTCTTCTTGACACTGACAGAAAAGAATATTAAATACAAACGTGTTCCTTTATACCCATAATCCTCTGCTCCACAGTGCCCTTTAATGACAGGATGAGCATCTGCTGTACACTAATTACCAGTCCTGTCATTAAAGAGCAGAACGCAGAGCCAATTGTGACTCCCACACCCTCGCCATTGTCCTCGTGCATTTAGTAGTGTCAGTGGAAAACGACAGTGACGCTGCGGAGTCGTGCATTATCGCTTTAATCATCTAAACAGGATTCTCACACACAGGAGTCCAGTTAAGCTGATCACGAGCCATTTATGTTTTATGTTTCTGCCTTTTTCAAGCAGTGCAATATACAGCTGTTTTTAAGAATTTATGTTTCCAACAGGTGTTTTTTAAAGCTTGCAATGTGTTTTTCTTTTTTTTTTAACCTCATTTGAGCTGTATGAGTTTGTTGAAGTGTCTCTTTTGAAATAAAGTTGCATAATTTTGTTGAAAGTAATGTATGCCTCAGAATATTTCCAAAGAGCTTTCTTATTTGTAGGTAAACAGTACCTTTGGGGTTGTTGCACTTAAGCCTGAAATAATGAATCTTTTTTTATTTGGAATTTCCACACATTTACACTTTGTTTTCAGCTTTGTACATTAATACAGAAGATATCCAAGCTTGAACGTATAATGTATGAAATGATGTAGCAAACAAAAAAAGTGCTAAACAACCCAGAACATGTTTTATATTTTAGATTGTTCATAAGAAGGCACATTTGATAACAGCTTTGTACATACAGTCGTGTCAAAAATGTAGTGACCAAAACCACTAAATGCTACCGAGTTGCTGTAAATTGTTGGGTTTCTGAGGCTTATCATTCAAATAAATGTCTCGTCTGCAGCAGAGGTAACTCTTGGCCTTTCTTTCCTGGGACCGTTCTCATCAGAACCAGTTTTATCACCATGTTTCATAGTTTTGGCAACTGCACTTGGAGACAAACTGAAAGAATTTTGAATGTTTCAGATTGATTGACCTTTATTGCTTAAAGTAATGATGGGCTGTTTTGACTGACTGCTTCTTGCTATAATATGGATTTGTACAGTAGCTGTAGTAGCACTAATAGTGCTATTAATGATGTACCCACCCTTCATCTGCACAAGAAAAAACAGAGGTCTTCAACAGGGGTCCGTGACCCCTAAGGGGCCCGCAGAGGTACTACACATCATATGCCATACAGTCATAAAATTGTTGATTAGACAATTTTAAAGATTTTAAAAATATTTCTCCCCCAATTTTTTTCCCCATGATTTTAAATGTCTTTAAATACACAATATGTTTAAAATAAAAACATGAATATATGAACCTGTGTATTATTTGAATAAAAAGATGTTTATACATGGCCCAGTTTAATCTAGAACACAATTTTAGACAATATATACTGTACAATAGGGAGTCCCTGCTCAAATCTTTCCATCAGTCTGGGGGGTAGTTGGCCTGAAAAACATTGAAGACCCCTGGTGTAAAGCACATTAAGATGGCAAGAAAGAGTACAAGTCAACTCTAGACAAGGTACAAATGTGAACTGAAAACTATCAGGTGACTACCTTCTGATGACAAAATGTACAGCTATCATCAAAGCTACATGTGTACTTTGGACTATCTAAAATATAAAACCTGCTCTGAGTTGTTTTAACACTCTTTTTGTTTGTGATGTAAATTCATATGCAGTCTTTCACAGTTCAGATGTCTTCAGTATTAGTGTACAATGTTAAAAATAATAAAAGTCAAGAAAAGCCACGGGAGAACGTGTGTCCAGACTTTTGACTGGTAGTGTAGAGCTACAGTCCTATAATAAATGTGCAGTAAAATAATAAGGAAAAACAAGTGAGCCACATTTAAATGATCAAGTACAGCATATTTTTGCTAGTGGTTCTGCAAAGAAAAAATAAACTGAACACAAATACTGTAGTACCTGTAGCTCATTCAAGCAGGTCCATTATTTCCAGTGTTCAGTTTAAGTTTATTATGTACCAGTCAAGTGATTAACAGTGTTTTTATTTACAACTATAAATGATAAAACTATAAATGAATGACTAAATGTCTGTACAATATGTACAAGAGGAGAGGGGACATGAGTGTGTTTGGTTGCACTGCAGTAACCAAACAAAGTAGCAATGCTGTATTGTTAGTAATTGTTATCCTAAAGGAGAAAAGCAAAAAAAATAAAACACAAAAAAGATAATGTGGTGGAAAAGCTCTTCCATTTAAAGAGGTTTAGGAAAAATGTGCCGACTTCCAAAAAACAGCTGTGTCATGCTTTTGCGCATAGGTAGTCCTCTTACTACGAGACTCAGATGGGCATTTTGAGGAGAGCACACTCCGTCAGAAGGGTCAGGGTGGTGATCATGTATCTGCTGTTCGCGATCTGAAAAGAGACAATAATAATAAAACTGCTGTGTACAATCTTCAGATGTCAACAACTTTTACCAGCAGAACAGCTGTGTGTGAAGTTGTACCTTAACCCTGCCGTTTTCCTTGGCAGAGCCGAGTGCTGTTGAGACCTGGTGCAGGTTTCCCACTGACAGATCCAGCCTAAAGTGTCTGTAGAAGTGGCTTTTAAGACTCTGCATGAACCTCATCACCTCCTCAATGTCAATACTACCCCCGTCTTCCGCCTCATTCCCCAGCTGTGGCTCCTTCCTCACGCTGCTCCACAGCTCCCAGGCATCCTGCGGATTCACTGTGTATGTGATCTGCAGTGGTGGCACCACAGGAAGAGTCCAAATCATTTTGAGGTTCTGGATGTTGGACTCCAGGTGGCAGTTTGTCCATAATGTCCCCAACCATTGTAAGCTTGTGTGGCTGATTTCTAGTGCACCGAAGCAGCAGTCAAAGGTCTGTTGAAACCAGGATTTGACCAGAGAGGAGAGCCACTCGCGTCCACTGCTGCCAAAAAGCGGCAGGCAGATGAAGTCCTTCGGTAGGGAGCGGAGATATTCAGGATTGCCGTTGATGCAGGCCAGCCAGCCGCTCCAAACACATTTGTCAAGGTCATCAGGCCTGCTGAAAAGAGGCTTTGAATGGATCTGTGGAGAGAGGAAGAAAAATCCTAAGTAAATATGTTAATTTAATGCAATTTGTATCCTGAAGAGGTGTGTTTTTATCACCCATATCTTGATGAAACTTTGTGGCATGATAGAATCTATTGTGGCCTTACCCTGTGTTTCCTGAACTTTCTGGGTATTATTTGTGCCATTACAAGGACGAACGGCTCTATCTCACGTGGTGGAAGATCCTTTAAAAACATTCTGGATCCAGACGATGATCCAGATCACTCCCAGAATCTAACAATTGGTCCTTGAGCCATTCCTGACCTTTCCTGGAAACTCCATCCATCCATCGAAGACATTTCCATTTTATCCAAAGGACAGACTTGCACTTAGAGCAGTTTTAAGTGGTGTCTTCTACTTGGTTAATTTTCCTTTTCACACCATTATGGCAGTAACACACTACTTTACACATTGTGATATTGTTAAAATATTGTTTCAGTGTGTGTGTTTCGTCACCCAGTTTACCCCAACACTGCATTTATACAGAGTGGTTGTAAATTATCTGCCAACGCTGAATTACTCACACAGCTGCAGAATTACCATACTATACAGAGTTTTAGATTTTAAATTTTTCATTGACCCTACTAGATGATAATAGAAATCATCATAGCCTGGAGTTGAGTTTAGAGGCTCACGGCCAATTCAGCTTTACAAATTCAATTTAAATGTAGAAGTAGTTTGAATATAAAAATGCTTAGACAGACACACAAGATATGATGAGAAGATTAATAAAGATCAAATTCAGTCCAAAACTGTTGAGTTCAGCATTTCAGTAGCCTGATGGCTTGTGGGTAAAACAGTACCTGGATCTGCTACTATGGCTTCTGATGCCCCTGTAATTGCTTGACAGACTGCAGGAACATGAAATATCTGTGAATAGGGCAGTTATTCCTATCGATTGCACTGGAAAAAATAGAACTTCAACAACATTTTACTGGCCCTGCATGAAGCATCCCTATTTGACTTAAACCAAGTTAGGGTTTTAGTGTTACTTCAGTATTTTTTGCTCTTTGATTTTGATTTCATGAGAATCATAACAACACAACTTATTACTGAAGTAACTGCAGTACATGTAATGAGATATGGCAGGAAAATAAATACTCCTCACCCGTATGAGGACTGTCTCAGCATCTTCCTCTGTCTCCACCATCCCCTGCACTACGGAAAATGAGACTTTGAAGCTGTTGTGTGATCCTTCCACTTCCACCGCCATGCCTAGCTGCTGCTCCGCTGCAATAAAGGCTGAAAGCTGTCGGGAGTAGCTCTTCAGCTGAGTGTGTCTGAACTGGTGGAGTGGGGTAACATAGGACAGCTGCCACTCTGTTTTCACCAGTAAAGCAAGGTGTTCAGGACTCACCTTCTCCTTTGGCAAGAAAGAAAAGGAAGTGATTATAAGGGATGATTTTGCCCATCTTATCAGAAATCAGTATGGGCGACAATGGCGTTCGTTGGCTCACAGTGATGTTATGTGCCTTTGGAGCTCTTCTGCTGGTGTTGAGCCTCCGCGCCATCAATGCTGGGGTGAAGCCGAGACGCGAAGCAGCACCTAAGCAGCTGTGGTACGACTGACGGTAGCCCTTACTTTTACTCCTCCTCTGAACGGCAGCACTGTTGAGGGGGGTCTTCACCACACTGGAGAAAATAAACAGCTCATTTATCATGCATTCACGTGTCCCCTTTGTAAGAGAGGTAGTCAATGTATTGTTAATGGTACAGAAAATCAGCACATTTTTAATTCTCAAAAAATAAGCTGAGGTTGCAGAACTATTTAAAGATGGCCACACATACACAAAGTTAAACAATAAAGTCATTAGTTATACAGTTGTAAAACAAATGCCTTTGCCTGAGAGCAGTTTCATGAAAATTTCTGCTGAGTTACTGTAAACTTTATATTAAAAGAAAACTTTAATATAAATGTTTCAAAGTCTTTTATCACATTTCTTATGTTGTAGACATTATTGTAAAATATATTATTGAATGTATTTCCAGCTAGCAGCATTAACATTTTATCAAACCACATTTTAAATATCCACAATAATATTCTCTCTAATTCCAAAGTGCATTTTTACTAGTTACAATAATACCTCAACAATAACACCCTCACAAGCAGAGATGATATTTAAAACCAGGTCTGCAACCTTTTCAATCTCTAGAGCCATTTGTGGACAGAAAAAAATAAAATGCGTGTGTCAAGAGCCGCAAAAAAAGAAAAAAAAAATCTGACCCATTTATGGAGCACTTTTCAAACCAATTTGCTTCTTACTTTGTTTGTTTCTGTTCATCGCGTTGGTTCATTTGTTCACCTTTGTTCCTTTTTCTTCATCTTGATGATTCCATTCATTTTATGGATTATTTTGTTCATTTCTTCATCGCTTTTGGAGATTTTGTGCTATTTTCCCCATTACTCCTGTTAATTTTTTAATAATTTTGTGGATGATTTTGTTCACTTTTGTGACATTTGTTCAATAGTTGTTTCATTTTATCGAATATTTTGTTAATTTTTTTATTCTATTTTTTATCATTTTCACTAAGCAAAATTTATTATTTGTATTATCTGTGATATTTTCCTGATTGTTTTGTAGATCATTTTGTCTTAATCTTGTTCATTGTTTTGCTTTTTTGGGGTCATTTTCTTGTTTTTCCTGAAGTAAAATGAGCCATATTTTTTGGTTGTATAAACTGTTCTGTTCATGTAGTTAGATCTGGTTCATGATCTTGATTATTTGTTATTATTAATGTACATCATTGTCTTCAGTTTTGTCTGTGTGTGTGTGTGGGGGGGGGGGAGTGTAATTAGGGGCCATTTGTTAATTTAGTGCTTATCTTGTTCATTCTGATTTATTATACAAAGCCACAGGAGCCACTGCAGAGGGGAGCTAGTCCAGTTTGCAGACCCCAGATATAGACAATCAAAACTAGATTGATGATACCTCGAACTCCTTATCAAGTATACAGGACCATGTTAATGTTCAGAACTTAAACTGGATAACCCTGTAATTCAGTTGTTCTTTTTCAAAATTAATATTTAACACAAATATGTTCATTTTTCACATATTGAGATTTCAGTTTTAGATTAAATTCTTCTTCTTCTCCTTTGGGCTGCTCCCCTCAGGGGTCGCCACAGCGAAATATCAATGATTCGCATGTTTGATCTGACATAGGTTTTTTACATCGGATGCTCTTCCTGACACAACCCTCACAACAAGGGACAAATGATCAGATTTATGCATTTTAAACCTCGACACACAGCTTTAGCTCTCCATGAAACAAGATTAATTACATACAGCGTCAATAAATTCTAAAGACTGAATAATGTTGCTACACATATTGACTGGATTCTGATCCAGAACATTAGATTAAATTAATCTGTGAACATATGCAAAACTAATTTGATTGGGAACAAATTCTATAGAAATTAAAATCCAGTTTAACTAAACACATTGCCAATAGGCGTAACAATATTTCTACTAGTCACAATGATCACACAATTACAATATGAATATTTGGACTTATTTTTCTGGTATTTGGGTCATGCCATTGTCTAAAATGTTCATACTGGCCACCGGTCATTGTTTGGACTGAATAAGCCAATGTTGCTATGTTGCCGAATATATAAACAACGTGAAAAGAAACGCCAGTATCTTGCAAAGGCTCTCTGTTTCACTGTAAATAAACCCTCCGAAAACAGAGCAAAACTAACATTTAAACGTTACTCAATGTTACTTTGTCATGCGTACAAAAAAAAACACAATAAAACCTCCGAGAAAATGTATGTTTTAAGTCCCCACAGGAGAGAACAACTTGAAGAAGGTTATTACTATTTGTTTTAATAAAGACTGTTTTACCTGTTTTGATTTTGTTCCATGGCTGATATTTGGCTCGAAAGAGAAAGAAACCGGAAAGAAATTTAAACATCGCGCTTTCTGAGCAGCCGACATGGCCAGAATCAGCCAATCACGGCGAACTTTCTTCTTCTACGTCATTAATACAGTTTTGTAGATACATTACTGCCAGCTGTTGGACTGGAGGCTGCATTACCCTAACTTTTTTCCTCCTTAAAATACTGTACTGTACTCGAATTTTTTGTAAATTGGGCATAATGGGCAAGACCTTCGGTGGGGTTGTAGTTAAATAATCTAAAATAATATTTATAATGCTATTAATTATATATTATTAAGCAATTAAGTGTGAAACAATGAGGAAAACAATTTAAAAAGTGGAAAAAACAATCCCATTCTATTTTATCCCCACACAAATACATTAAATACATTAAAAAATATCTAACTTCAAAACCATAAAATAAGGTTACGATTGTGTGAAAAAAAGTTTATTTTAATGGCTAAAACCAGTTTAAATGATTACAAGTAATTAAGCTGTCCATATTACAATTCAAAAAATAAAAAAATGAAATTAATTGCAACTTGAGTAACTTCAAAACTAGGGAAAGTACATATACATTAAACAGATTATGATATGTGTCTTTTATGCAGGGAATTTATTCCTTCTTTATCTATGCTCTAAAGCTCTAAGATTATTAGGAACAGAGTATTTCAAATTTTGGATAGGTTTAACAGAAAAATAAATAATTATATGTATTCCAGCATTACAAACATAAAACAACAAAATAATAAAAAGAAGCTTGAATGATTTAAACATACAAATATATTACTCATATTATGGGTTTTTATCTAAATATTTGAGGTTGAAAACAAGGCAACCTGCATTATAAGGTAAGAACCTGAATTCTGCTTTGCCTTCTTACACAGGTTCACATTAGGTTGGAGTGGGGTTTAATAAGAGTTTTGGTGAAATGACTATTTTTTATCGTAATGTCCTCCGTAGTGACAAAACCCATGTGTGCGCGTTGTTTCATGTGCCACCAAAATCATTCCCCTCCCTGTTACCATGGAAACTGCCCTCTTTTCTTTTTTTTTGTTTGGCTTGGTGGTTCCCCACTGCCTTTTCCTCACATCTCTTCCTGATCTCCAAACTCTCATCTTTCCTTTTCTGCATAGTCTTACACAGCATTTGTCCGTTCATCTGTGGAGTTATTTGTATGATTGCATAGAGGTGTGTTCTACAGCCTGTACACTGTTATACATTCAGCATTGTATGATGACCACATCAACAGCCAATGGGATTATGAGAAGCTGTCGGTGGGCTTCAACCAATCAGGGGAGGTTGCTTGTGGATCATGTGTGAACAGAAGGGATGCAGCACCATGGAAACTGCAGAGGGTGCCTAAGGAGAGGAGCACACTCTAGTGGCACCAATATGTCTTAGTTTATCACCAATTTGCAAGTTAACTTTTATGCATGAGGAACATTTTTTATTTGTCACAATACAACGTTTGACATAAACTCATGTCTTACTAATAACGTTAACAATTGTTCCTTTAGCATCAGTAAGCATGCACAGTGCAATGAGAGAATATATACTACTACAATATACTACTATAATACTACAGTGATAGCGGTAAACACTTTTAAATGGGTATCTCTGGGTTCTCGTTGAAAATTTGAAAATGGAATACTTTATCTTTTTATAGGCTACCAAAATTGTTAATGCATGAATTTGTGCCTTTTCAAGAAAAGGCACTACAGTGAGCAAAATAGCCAGTAAAATGAGTCAAATAATGAAAAAAGCAAACAAAAATTAAGAAAATAATTAAGAAAATGAGCAAAACATGTAACAAAATTAATAAAAACAAATAGACAAAATGAACAAAATAAGAAATAAATTCAGTAAAATATGAAAATGAACAAAAATAACCAAACTTAAATTTAATTGGATTTATTGTCATTGCACACAGCAACAAAATGCAGATTAACATCTAATCAGAGTGTATAGTCATAAATATTTAATACATAAAATATAATAATGTATTAAAAATAATACTACATAGGCACTGTGTATTGATATATGTACAAACATATAAATATCAAGTTATGAACAAAATGACCCCAGAAGTGAAAATGTCATTAATGATAAAGATTTTTTTTTTTGCATTTTCAGCCTCTGCTTCTGGTTTTTACACCCCTTTGCATTTTTCCATCTTTTGCATAATTTATAACATTTTGTATCATATATGTAATTTTAATAATTATGACTACAATCATCTGTAATCATTCATTTTATTACTCACATCTGCATATTTCCTGTAGGAACATGTCAAAATGTATTAAGATACACAGCTCTCACATGAAACTTTACTTTAAATACCTTTTTTTAAAAATGACATAAAACTGTTCCAGACTATCACCAGCCTGTGTTGAATTTATCTCTTTTTGCTGCATATTTTACAACAGAAAGAGTTTATTCCTCAAAAGTCACATGGAATCAGGTAATGTAGATAGGAAATTATATTATGGATGATTCTGTTGTCCTCTTGGGTTTCCAGTACAATAACAGTATCAAACGTTTCTTTACATTTAATTATACCGCAAAAGCATTTTTTTTAAAGTAGCTTGAATTTTCCAGTTTTCCATATTGAAGGGACTCTATCATAATCAGTGAACTGTGAAATTCAACGAAGGTAATTTTACGCAACTCAAATTGGAACAATGAATTATCCTTCCATCACCTCTAGGGGGCGTGGCTGACACACCTAGCACACCTGAGAAAACTCCACCTGCCTCAATCTGCACTTGCAAAGTAAAATAGTCACTTGACATATTATTACACAATAACATCGAACTGGTAATAATGTAATTTTTTGAGGAGATATACTTACCGGAGAAAACTTTAAGTGTTACAGTATGTTTTTGAGAGAATCATGTGACAGTATTAAAAGACTACAGTAATGTGACATGCATTTTTCAGGGGAACCGCACATGGGACCCTTGGGAATTTGGGAATTGCTCAAAGAAAATTTGATTTTCAGTTTTTAAACAGTGCATGGAAATGCAGTTACTGTACACCTACAGGCCGCAGTCGTTGTGTGTGAAATAGAGTGCTAAAGTAAAAAAGACAATGTATAGTGAAATAACTGTGCGCTTTAGTGATGGAGATGAGAAGGGGAAAGGCTGACGTAAGGTGATGGGGCTTGGATGGTCGACGCTTGCGCGGGACACACTGGATGCAACCGTTGGAAGGAGATTAGGAAACTGCGCCTGAATCAGCCCTCGATGTACGCCATCTTGGCTCAAGCGCTGCTAGGGCACCACCCCAGGCCCCGGTTAGACTGGCGGCCATTTTGGCTCTGACCGCGCCAGTTTCTTGGACAACTGAGGGAGGAGCCTGGCATTTGTGGAAGTCGGGGGAGCAGCCAGTCAAAGCCAGCCAGCATCTGAGCGGAACCAGCGGAGGAACTGGAGCAGCGGTGGACGAACACTCGGCTGTGCTGAAAACCGATATAATTTCAAAATTTAAAACCACAGACGGTGAATGCAGCAGAATACTCGTCGACATGAATTTAAAGGTCTTCCATTTGGGCTCGGGAAGCTGAAGCATATTGCAGCCTGGTCACATTACGTTGTCGTGGGATAAGCCATCTGTGATACTGGGTGTGCACGGTGCAATAACGGCGCGAGCCAACCGGTTATTGCATCGACAGCTAGCTCATATTAACCCCGCTAGCCAACCATTTTCAAGAGCCCCGTTAGCTTGCGGTGAAGGGAGCATCTTGGTCGGTGCGGGAAGTATCCACGGATGCTGCCGAAGGAGTCCGCTATCTTTCAATACCAAACAGTAAGATAAACACGCAAAGCATGCAAAGAGGGGTGTTTTTCTGTCAACTAGCGAGGAAATATCCACGCCCTGTAGTCTGGTCTGTGGTTACTGTTTAGCTAGCTCACTGGCTAGCCAGCCTACCGGGGAGAGTAGCTCAGGAGAAGGTGGGGCCGCGGAGTGACAGCTTGGACACCAGCTAATGTGGCTAGCAGGCTAACTTGGACTCTTGGCTGGCCACTGGTTTTTCTGTCACTGACTTCAGGGGGGCTTAAATTACCAGGTGTCTGCAGTCTGTCACAGTAGTACCCCAGATAAGCAAGAAAATCCACTGACATTGATTGCTTTCCAAAACCCGTGTGGGTGGGATATCTTGTGGAGAGCATCCTCTGTTACCTGTGTGGACCATGGCGGACGACGACGTGCTGTTCGAGGATGTCTACGAGCTGTGCGAGGTGATTGGCAAGTAAGTAGTACTCTCATGAAACCTGTCCACATCCCCTTTGTGCCCAATTTGTTGCTCTGTCTTTCCACACACACAACATAGCAGTAAGGGCCTGGTGTAATTCCACTGCTGTGCTCACATTAGGTCCATAGGTGAGGTGAGGTTTACGTTAAGGCAGGGTTTAACATCATGAACTATACCGCCATACAAAGGCAAAATAAGTCCCCATATGATCAGAATGGAGTAGAAACTAGATCTGGACATTGTGAGTTTTGACTTATTTGGCTATAAAGTGCCTTGACACTATCATGTTGCATTTTGCATAAATGAAGACTCAAATTTGCAGTAACTACAAAAATAAGGCATAAACCCCCACATTAAATCAGTGAGTTATTGTGTTTGTTTTCATTTTCCCCATTTTTTTGGTAACCAAGTAAGGCACAAAATTTGCCGTTGTAGGAGTAGTATATTGTAGTCAACTGTCATACCTTCAAGAAGAGACTCTTCATGTATTTGAAGGTGTTGGTTTCATGAAGGCTTTTGTTCGTCAAACTTGTTTCAGTATACCATCTTACAAAGTAACTCCATATGTGGTCAAAACTGGGTTTAAGACTGAATCAGAACTTGATGACATTTGGTTTATTTGGGATAGTGTTTTGCCTCAGTCATGTTCCATTTCAAAGAGGAGTTGTCAGATTCATTGTAATTACAAAATAAAGGCAAAAAGCAAATGACTTTATGACTCAATGACTTTATGTGTCAAAATACTCACTTATTTTGACTGAAAACAGTAAAGAAAATGAATAAATGTGAGGAAAACACAAAGCAAAATGAAAAAAATAATAAAATGAACAAGTGCAGTTGCACAAAAAAAGAACAATAAACAGAATAATCAAGGACAATAAACACAATAGTCAAAACATGCAAAAATGAACAAAATAAGAAACATGAACAAATTAATCAGGAGAATGAACCAAATTATAATTTAAATGACGATAAACAAGCAACAATCAATCAGTCAATCAAGAAGACGCTTAAAAGGCACAAAAAGAGACAAAATATGGAGCAAAGTGAACAAAACCCCCACAAAAATGCTTGAAAATGATTTAAAAAAAATTGTGAAACATAGACACAAAAATAGATACGAACCTTCAGCTCATTTATTGTTTCACTCTTTGCTAAGTGAAAACACTTTGCCTTCATATGGCAGTATAGAAAATAAATGATCATTTGCCTTACAGTGATGAGCAGACATAAGTTGTTCAGGGAGTTAAAATCAAAATCACTAGTATTTCAGTGATGAATCTCTCACAATCTCCATAATGAATACTTTTCACTTCTGATAGTTAAGTACATATTGCTTGACACTACAGCAGCCATCAAGTCAAATTTACATCTGGCTGTTTTTCAATTGTTCATGACTGTGATTTAATAAAATGTAGGAGGCACAGTTTCCTTACTTTTTCAAAGATTGACATGGTTTATACCCCCATCCATAAATGTCGGTCATATAAAATTAGCTGAAAAACATGAACATTTTTATCCATAACAGCCAGCAGGTAATCATAGTAATCTGCACATGCTTTATGTTAATAGGCAACAGCATTTTTTTTATTTTTATTTTTTTATTTCACCTGAAAGTCTTGACAGGTCATTTATAACAGCTCCAACTCTAAAAGAGACAAAGATTCATGAACGAAACAAAACAATATTTCAATGTGTATTTACACTGTCATCTTACACTGATTTTTGACATGTAAGATACTATACTTTATTTTAAAACCATTGACAAAAACACAGCTCATGGTTAAACTAACTCATGCCATGACTTTATTTGTGAAGGAAATGAGTTGGACATTTTTATGTACAAGAACTGATACTGGCATATGTTAGACCTGGTGGTTCTCGTGTTAGAATACTCGTGAACTTAAGTTCCATTTTGAGTTCCGGACGTTAGCTTACAATGGCCGATTTCTCCACTGTAGTATGTGTACTTTGATCTAAATAAAGGATGTGAGTACTTCTCTCTAAGGAGCTGACAGTGTCATATTCTGAAACCATGAACATGTGAAAGATTCATCTGGCTGCAGATCTCAAATGGCTCACAGACAGGATTTTCCTTTTCCTAATCCCTCTCTTTGGCAAAAGCCATACCTGCATACAGTTTCAGAAAGCTGTTGGGGGGGCTTATGTTTTCATGAAAGCTGCAGACTTGCAGAAGTGCACACAAACCATGAAATAGTGGCCTTTAAGGTTATGTGAAAATTAGAATTTGCTGCAGTATGCCTGTGTGGTCTGAGATTGCTCCTCCATTCTTCCCAGAAGTGAGGGACGGAAGGCTGATGGGTCTGTCCTGGGCTACCACCAGTCAGCGCCCCCCTCACCCCCCATGTGCCTCACCCTCTGGAGGTCTGAGGCGCCATTAAGTTTGTTCTAGGCATAAGAAGCACACTGTGTGCAGACCCCCAGGCTCTGTTCTTTCTTCTGAGACTTCCTGTTGCCGTGGTTACTAATTGATGGTTGGTCCAAGACCCCACCTCGAAGCTCCAATAACAGATATGATGAACCGCTAGTATTTGACAGCACAAATCAAATATGGAAGAAGATTGTCATCCATCAATCTGGACAATTAGAAAGTTAGACTTCTTCTAGCTGTCATTGAGGGAAATAATAATGAAGTAATAAAAACAAAATAACTCTGGAGGGTGAGGTGTGTCCAAACCTTTCACTGGTAGTTCGTAAGTTCATCCCTCTCTAATAGTGTTGTACACAGCACTGGAAAAGCCTGCACCAAGGTTCAGTTGGTGTAACTTAATACGTCATGGTGACCTGTGGAGGATTTAGTAACCTCTGTTCATTTGGTACAGTCTGCAGATAAAAGTAATCACTTCTAAACTCTGTATTCACAATCCTGTTTGACCTAAGTGTGTTCAGCAGAGAGCTTTGGACCAGCTTTTTCAGTAGGGTCACACTGTCCAGACAGGTCTGTAAAGGAGTGATAATAAGGCGATAGCCAGCTCGAGCATAAGTTAAGCCTTAGAAAAGAAGTGTGAGGCCTCATTTATGTCACAGAAAACTCCAGAAAATCCTCCTTATTCTGCACTGCTTTTGTTGAAACTGCAGTTGACGGATCAAGTATGTTGAGTCCTGGTGTCTTGGGATGTGTTGCAGGAAGAAGGGGGGATCATTTTTCCTCAGCCCCAAGGAGGGAGGGAGGGAGGCAGGGGAAGAGAGGCTGAGGCAGATCAATGGAGACAAGTGGAGTTGGGAATGGGATGGCCCTGAGGCTAAGCATATAAATAATGCCAGCAGACATTGACTGCAGTGCTCTTCCATCTCCCACTTGGTTTTTTAACCTTGTGCTTTTCTGTTGGCACCCCTGCAGGTAGTAACCAACTTGCAAGACAGCTGAAACCTGAGGAAGTGATTGATTAAAAATTGAAATTACTCTGTAGCCACAAGAAACCATGGTAGTACTCCATTCCATGTCC